>CABFOQ010014231.1:1421-25540 GCA_900660455.1 Gephyroberyx darwinii | reverse complement strand
GCGTGTGTTTTGTGAAACTGGCCTTCCACCAGTGAAACGGCGTCTGCAACCAGTCCTGTGGTTTCTGGACAGAATGTATTGCACCTGCCAGTCATCTTCTTCACACTGTCTATAACTATTAGTAGACATGTGGACATACAGTGATGTCATTTGACACAGAGCAACCACACAGTGAAGAAACAGTACGGGCTTTTGAATCCTGTTTTGTAAGTTTCCCATAATTGTGAATCTAGTAATTGACACCCTGCAAAAAAGTTTCATGATTATGTTCAACTCAACATGGATGTCAATTCATCAATACTTTGAAATGTTCTACAAATATTAGCATGACCTTTCAAATCTCAAGTGCACGTTGTCCCAGAGAGATCAGATAGTAATCTGAAGGTCAGTCCAAAAGAAGAAGTTCTGCTTTATCACAGATGGAGACAGAGAAAGAGAGAGAGGGAAAGAATGTATAACAGAGAATGAATGATCTTTCTGTGAGCGAAACAAGCGTCCTACCCACATCTTATTTTTCACTTCCTGCTTCTTTCTCTCACTGCGTAGGTATTGGCTACTCTGTGTTCTCCCCCGGCAACCTGAGTCGGGCTCTGGACATGAAGACCCCTCCTCCCCTGAACCTGGGCAGTGAGAACCTGCGGGGAGAGACTGCTAATCAGGGCATGGGGGCCACACGAGCCAACCTCAGCTCTGCTGTAAGGAACTATCCATGGTCACCACTAATAAAATGATTGAATGCATGAAATGATGAAGGCATCGTGCACTTCAAACTTTATGTTCATGATCAAAGCTGAATTTCTTGCCAAATAAATGGGTTCTTACATCCATATCATGCAAACTTAACTTCTGTGAACTCTTACAGGCGGTTTTACGTTCATCCCAACTCTCTCGCTCTCTCACTCATGTTCATATCCAAGTTATTTACAATGAGATTGCTGTATCACCATTGGCATTAGACAGGGTTTGACTCTTTCTCTCTCCCTGATCATCAGAGAGGCCTCTTGTACCAGGGCTTGCACCCCGGCAGCTCCATGGTAGCTATGGGAAAGGCGGGGCTGCTGGGCCACAGTTTGGGAAGCTACGGCCTCCCCTCCCCTGGAGCCTCTGGTATGTCTGCTCTGCACCAGCAGTTCTGTGGTGACTTAGAGTCAATAGAGTAAATCTGAGCTCAATAGAGCTCAGTTGTAAGAAACAATGTTCACCAGGACTGATAGAAGGGTACATCAAACTGATGCTGTTGTTAACATGTAAACAAAAGATACTATGACTATTTTGTGTCTTCTTTAAACGTTCCTTGATTTATGACCTCCCCCTGTCTTTTTGTCTTTGCAGAGTACAGCCACCCAGGCTTTTCCCACTCTGTCAGCCTACAGAGAGGATCAGTGAACCCCTGGCAATCAGCCCAGCCACCTCAGGAGTCGCATGGGTCTCATATTAGCCCAGTGTAAGGACACTGATTCATATATTATATGGTACCAATGTGTGAACAAAGTATATGGAGTTATGTATCCACATATGTTCTTGGGTCCCCTACTATCAAACCCACAGTGGCAGATGACTATCAGGTGGATGAAATAATCAAATGCTATACGTCCAGCAGTGGTCTTTTGAATGTTTGTCTTGTTCATAAGATGACTGAATCAAATTGTCCTCAAGTTGCACTTTTTTTTCTCTTGCTGTTTCTAGGATGTCCAGTGGAGGGTGCTCCTTCCCCTCTCAGACTTCCACCCCAACCTCGCCACATCTCCCCTCTCTCAATCTCATCATCAAATCAGAGCGTAGCTCTCCTGAGCACATGTCCTCTCCCCCCTCCCCTCCGCTACACCACCTCAGGCATTCTCCAATGAGCAGCTCCGATTCTGCTCGCCATACCCCTCCAGAACCCTATCCAGCCAATGAGAGAAAGGAGTTTCCCAAAGCTGGATACCCACCCGTGGCCCAACAACTTGGAGATGAAGAGAAAGGAGGGCAGCCTCTCAGGCAGTTAGAGATCAGTGATGGGTGGCAGAGATAGCTGGCTGCTACGGTACAGTCCACCCCTCTAGCACCACCCCCCATTCAACAAGCTATCTTCCATCAAGCCCAACCTATCAAATCCTCTCTCTCTCTCTCTCACACACACACACACACACACACGCACTAACACGCAGTAGAAAGAGATGGAGTCCATCCGTCCCCATCAAACCCCAGAGGAAAGTCTCTCTTTTGCTCCTCATAAAGAGCTGGTCTCTCCTGGGTGATTGTCTCTGCATCTCTGATGCATTGCTCTTTGTTTGGTTAGGTTTAGGTTCTCCGTGTGGAGCAAATGTGAATTAAAATACTATTTGAAATTTATTACTTTTGTTCTGTGACTGATTGAACTTACCTATAGCAGCACAGTGGGACCAATTGAATTGCTCCAAAAGTGCTAAACCCACCTATCTGGCTTTCCAAGTGGTCTTCAATGAAGCCTCTGTGTAATTCACTATTTGAACCAGGTGTGGTGTGGAAATCGGAAAATCGCTGTGAAACCACATAACAATAAAGTGTGTCCTCAACTGTCTTTGTCTGAATGTTACAATGGGATGGAGAGAGCAGCGGAGATAATTCATTACACCAGCCAGCCTTAGACCGCTGTGTCTCAGTGTACAGTTAATACTTGACACCTAATCCCTCTGTTACTGTATATATATAACTTTAATGTTTTAGCCTTTAGCCCAAATCAATGAGGTGTTCACCTCACATGAGACCAATTAGGTATCATCTATCACTGTGGCTTTGGCCTTTTCTTTGGGAGTGGTGAAATGTGCTTGTGCATTCTTGTTAATGCACAAGACTTCTGTACACATGGAAACCTTTAATGAAAATCTGGCTATCAATGAGTCTCTCTCAGGGATTTGCATGATTGATTTCTTCATAATGTTTTGAAAGGGTTCCATATATAATGCTAATAAGCTAAGCTTACGTTGTATTGTTCCCCCAATTAATGGTATGGTTTGATATTTTTACTTTACTACATCAATACAAAATTGATCACAGTCTACTTCAGCTACATACCAACGTGTTTATTGTTTCTTTCTATGCATTGCAATATTGCAACAGTCACTGACATATGCATTTGTCTACATTGTGTCTAATCTGATTAAAGTAATTCATCTAGTGATTGTGTATAACTGATATTATTGAGCTTCACTGCTAGTGAAAATAAACAATTATTTGATTCGTGTGATGATAGGGTATATAATTACAAACTGATTGACTATTGACTAATTCAATCACAGTACATGGCTATTGTTAGATTTTTTTTGAGGAATGTTTCTTTTGAATCATCTATATGTGTAAATGTACTTAATGCTGTAATTTTATGCACTGGATTTCTGTGTGCTTTGATTTTGTATATATATTTTTTGTTCTGAAATTGACAAAATATTTTCAGAATTCAGTCTTCAACGTTTTTTTTCTCTTTTGATGCAGATTGAACTTCCATTATTTGCCCACAAGGGGTCACCTTATTTTATATCATAATTGCTGAAGTGGAAGAGAAAAAGTGCAGAGAAAAAAAAAAAGACAGGTTCAACAGTTCACCCTGAAGACATTCAGACAAAGACAGCATAACGAACACTGCAGAGATGCAGTGCACAGAGGTCTTCAACTTCAAGTGCTGCTGTGGCATTAGCTCTGTTTCAAATTTGATGTGGTTTATGGATAAATGTTGGCCTGAGAAACCAAGTTAACAGTATTCAGATTTTTTTGATTTACGTTTTGCGTGTTTGTTGAATGCTTCACTAACAGAGACAGAATTTATTTGACAAACTGTCAGGTTATATTAATCAAATAAGCTTCTTAAGTCTATTTAATGATGTGATTCTTTTTAAATAAAGACTGTTTGATTTGTACATTTATTTGGCCTGGTGTTTTGTACTGAGGGTTTGCACATCTAGTTTACCATCCTTCCTCTGCTCCTCTTTTTATGTACGTTTAATCAGTAGACAGATAAAATGCTGTCTTCTGTGTGTATCCTTCAATCGTTCATATGTCCATTTATTTTGTCTTATTCACGTTGTGTCTTTTGAACACACATACTCCCTCATTATCACGTCTGGCCCTGTCAGGCCCCTCACCATGCAGCCACTAAACGGGAGGAACAAGAATGGAGCACTTAAAAGTCTGGACCTTTATGTCTTCAAAAATACATTCAGTACAAAAAGGCTCCTTTCCACAGCTGGATGTCTCACGATAACTATGCTAGAACACTTTCTTTCTCTACCCCTATGGAGCATTTGCCTTCCTTTCCAACTAAAAACCAAGGGGGATGCTGGCTGCCTACATTGCAGTGCCCAGCCCAGCCCAGCCCTAGTCCGCCTCTGTCGTGTCTCCTCCCTAAATGAAAAGGGAGTCTTACAGGGGTCATGTCTGGTCTGCTCCCCTGAGACCAGGGCCAGTCTGTAGGGCATGTCTGGGTCCTGCACACACACACAATCACCCTGGTTTCTATAGCAACCATGGCCCTCCATGGCTGCCTGTCCTGGCTTGCTGCAGTCCACAGAGCAGACTGAGGGGCCTGAGGCCTCCAGCACAGATGTACATAATTAATGTGATTATATAGATATGTCAACCCTGTCACCTTCCAGTTCATTAGGCCAGACACTCCCAGACCGGTCACAGGCTCCAAGAGGAACAGGACTGGACTCGTCATGGAAGATGGGCGAGTGAAGCTGAGGACACTGTCTTGAGACATGCAATGTACAAAGCTTATGCTTGCTTGCTTTGAGGCAGTGTGTCTGTAGGTCTGTGTGGTACTCTCTCTCTATTAACCAATTCATGTTGACCATAAAAGGCTCCATCATTTTAGATGTTCCACGAGGGCAATTGCTCACATCCAGCAATAAAAACAGCCACGTAAAAATAAATATTTTTTTACTGGGAATGTTCTTTAATCATTTTCTCTCATAACCCCTAAACTGTGCTAAAACAGAAACATAATGCTGTAGGTGCAAATTAATCCAAATTTCAGTCAGCCGTTATATATGAGATGCCTGGGTTGTTAACTGGTGCCCTCTCAAATTCTTTCACTTCTTGGTAACAGCAGTGATATCCTCCAATGAAGCATGTCCCACTTCACATAAAAGGAGAGAGGTGGCCGTCCCTCCCTAAAGTGGAACGTCTTTGTGGGTTTTGACTGGACGTGGAAGTCAAATGATATCACCAATAAATCATGTCATCTCTCAGACAAAGACCCCACCCAGTCCCACCCTGATGAAAGGCCACGTTCCTTAAATGTTACATATCATACAAATCTAGGGTTTTTACTGTTGCTGAATGTTTTGGTAATATCAAGCAAACAAACCTACTTTGAACATCACACTGCGGGGACACACGCAGAGGATTTGGGTGCATTTTGTTCTGCAATAACGTCGAGAAAAAAATACACAACAGCGCCTTCAGCCGAGGTGAATGAGTACAAATACGTCTCTTCCCAGACCTTTGAGGGGCATCAAGTTCATAGTAATTATCAGTGATTAAAGAATGATCTTCTCAGGAGGTTGGGGTCAGAGTTCAGGACCCAGTAAAGCGGTGACACCGGCGGTATTGTCATGCATGCAATCTTTTGTCAAATAGAGCACCGTCACTGAAAACGCCACCATCTCCCACGCTGCTTGAGAGAAAGCAAGTCAGTGGGGAAAAAACAAAGCGCAAAATTACAATGTACGTTATGCAGTAATATCAAAATGATGACACGAGGCTGAAAATGATAAATGTTTTATTAAGCCACACAAAGTAATAAAACATTCAGGTTACAGCCAAAAGCTCGCACACCATGCATTCAGAAAGTCTCTTCAATTGATGTAAAAACTTTTAAAACAATATTTTCATGTGAACTTCACAGTATAACATGATTTCAGAACATTCAATTACACCATCTGGAAACAAATCACACGGAAATCAAACTTGCCACAAACAGAACACACAAATGTACAGCAAAACCACATCTGTACCATTTGTAAATAGCAAGTTATTTGAGGCAATATATTATAAATAAATAAATAAAAACAACACTTTGACTGTTCTGCAATTTGCAACCCAGATACCAAACTGATTCAATGTAGATTTGTTTTGTTTTATTTGTACACAATTATTTGGCAATAAAAACAGCACAAATTCTAAATTAATGTTCCTTATTGAGACATTGCAACTACAAAACTAACTGAATAGTGTTTGTAAATCAAAAACAAAAGACATGGCTGGAGTGTTCATCTCATCTATTCAGTGGAGAATGATCAATCCCCATTCTAAATCAACATGAACAGGGAGAAAAGAAAGCGCTATTTTTTTTAATTCACTCAAAATCCCTGAGTTCCCAGGCACTTAAGATTCTGCAGCAAACTCTTCTCATCAGATAATAGTAACAGCTCCTCAGTACTTGGTTTTCAGGTAAAAAATAATTCAGACTAATAGATAGCTGCAACCACAGTATTGACTAATCCATGGTCAACTGTGTTACACTCAATAGGCTGGATCCAAGCTTGACTACTGCTTTGCTATCAGTATGGTACAGCAGACATAAACAAAGCATTGAGCACTCTTAAATCGGTTCCATATCGGGACAAGGAATCCCTCTCAAAAATAAAACGTCTAATCTACACAGGGTCAAAGTAGTGACACTGCTACCTATTAAATCTTACTTGCAGCATTTAACAATGTTCTGTGTTAAGAACAAATAGGTTAACACTGGCATAGATATATATGAGAAGTTGCAAAAACATGTCCTGCCAAAGTAGTTGGACAACGGCCAGTTCCCTTTCAACACCCTTGTTATTGATCTCAGCGACCTACAGGGAAAACAGTAGCCTGCTGGTCAAGAAAAGCCTAAAGGCCAACAAGGTAGTAACAACACAACAGGCAGAGCCCATCACTTGTCTACTTTCAAGACACCTTGGTTACAACCAAAAACATGGGGAAAAACCCCCACTAGAGTCCATTCTGTCTGTAGTTGTATGTTATAAATGGATATATCCCCCCTGTTGTCTGCAGGCATACGGTGCAACTGGATAACAATAGTCTGGGGCTGGTGTTGTATTGTAGGTACAGTAGTGTAGCACTCTGTCTTCCTCAGTTAGTTCTGCATAAGGTACTGGTGGAAGTAGATACCAAACAGAGAGCTGATTACCTGGCAGGCAGCCACCCACCAGGTGAGGAAGGCGAAGAAGCCTTGGAAGAAGAGGGGGGTGAGGACGGAGCGCAGCGCAGTGAAGGCCTCTGATAAGCGTGCCACGGTGGCCTGGATGTCCTCTTCCATATCTTCCACCCCCTCTTCATCCTCATCAAGACCACCGGGTAAGACAGGTGCCGCTGTGGGCATCACCAATGCTGGTGTCACCCTGGGTGCCTCCTCTGCACCCAACCCCCAGGAGAAGTCCCCTGGAAGATAGATAGAGACCTGTCATCATTCTAGCACTACACTAGAAGAAGTTATGGTACTTACGTTTGTCAGTAACCTTCTATCTTCTGAAGAGCAGTGGTGGTGGGGTTTTATTTACCTAATGCCTTGAGGGACAGTGAACAGAAGAGGATGAGCAGAACAGGAACCAGGTACTGGAGAGTAACCACCGTCAAGTAGCAAAACACACGAGTGACCTGAGAAAATAACAGCAGTAAGTTCATGAGTTAAGAGTTTCCTTTCCTATTGCCCAGTGTTTCCTTTCCTATTCCTCATGTATCACTCTGCATTCAAAGAGTTAAAATAAAACTCAAATGTTCAAATGTTCATAATCCTGTTTCTACCCAGCCACTTTTTTTACTTAATATTTTTAAATATATATATATATATATATATTGCAGCATAATATTAAGCACAAATCTGACCTTCCTCTGAATGTCGATCGCAGCAATACGTCCTGCCTCCTTTTTCATCTGCTCCACCCACTTCTGGGCCAGATTGAGGTAGGCCTGCAGGTGGTAGCGGGTCAGTGCTAGCCTCAGTAAACATAATGCCACGATGATCCACAAGCGCATACTGTCAAATGCTGCACTGGACACACTGCAAGAGAGGCATATCAGAGGATCAGTCAAAGTGAGCACTAGAAAGTCGCTGTAGTGTAGTTTTACCATACCAGTCTGTGTACACCTGTTGGTGTGTGCCTGTGTGAGTGGGATTAAGCGACTGAGTACATCTGCTGTATGTCTGAATGAGTCTAGTATCTCCTTTCATTTCAGGTTGTTGACTCCTCCTCCCTCCTCGCCTCTGGTGGGAGTTGTTGGTCCATGGTGACTGACCCGGACGTTCACTCAAGCGTTCTTATTCTGCTTAATCTGTGTATTTTGTTATCAACATTTCATCTTTGTTTGCCCGCTCTCGGCATCCATTGCACACCTGACCATCCCGGGAAGGGGGATCCCTCTCTGTGACACACTTTCCCCCTGTTTTTTTTCCTTGTTCCTTGGTGTTATGAAGCCCTTTGAGACTGTAATTGTGACTAAGGGCTGTACAAATAAATCTGACTAGCCATAAAACCTTTACTGGCATTATGAAATTAAACAACTTGGAAGAAAATTGAGAGGTACCTTATGGTAGACACTAATTGCCGACAGATATGTGCACTCACAGTGTGACAGAAGTCTTCCCCATTGGTGCGTTGGCCAGGAAGTCTCTAGCTATGGGTTTGATCCACAGTATCACTACAATGACTGGAGACAGGAAACTGATGTGCAACAGAATCCTACAGAAAACAATAAGGACGTTACTGAAGGAGCAAAACATTGATGTTACATTTTCAGGATACAGAGAGTACATTGCTTTTTGCAATGTATTTGTGCCAGGTCTTACTGGATGAGTGGACGGTCTGCGTGCATCTGTACAGCGTCTAGATGAGTCTGAGCCAACCGCAGCCCAGGGAAAGCCAGGAGAGAACCAATATAAGCACAGAGAGCAGCCAGACCCAGTTTCACCGTCAACTTGGTCACGGGAACACTGGTGGGAGTCAAACCAACAACCAGTGGGTATCATAAGCAACAATTCAGTTGACCTTTCACAGGACAGATATTTATCAAATACAGAGCCAGTTACTGGAATATGACCAATTTCACACTAAGGCAGTGTCTCTCAATGCATAATGCAGTGACTCTCAATTTCAAATGAATATAACTTCTTATTTTAAGGCATTAATTCCAAAGGGATTTGAGATATTCCAGTTATAAGCTGTCCTAGTAAGAGAGATACTTACGACCAATCAGCATAGCCCTGCTGTTTGGCAAAGATTTCCAGGTTGTCAAAGAGGCTGGCAAAACCCGACTCCAGGCCAAACTCCAGATAGTCCTCTCTGACCACCAGCACTAACATGGCCACAAGCAAAGACAGGAAGCCAAAGGCCAGGCACACTGAGCGCTCCCCACCCTCAGCAGAGCGGAAGTAGTGGCTCATCAGAGTGTGCAGGGTCCTCCTGAGGGTGGCAGGTTAAGAGAAAACAAGGAAGAGGAAAAAAAATAGGAGCTCTATGCATGAATCCAGTCCAGGATTGCCCAAAGCGGGGCCCAGGGCCCACATTTTCTTATATGTTATATTTTACCTTCAGTCTATTAACTAATTTAACTATGTAAAAATTAGCAAAATTTTTACCAGGCATATTAGCAAACATCCTGATGATGGCAGAAGCTAGTTTTACCTGGTAGAATTATGAATGGAGTTTTTCTGTCCCACAGCCCACCGACATCGTTTTAACCATTGTTCCCTGACAATCCATTCAGCCCCCCTTATCAAGCCTCTTAGAACAGAAGTGCTGAATTGTCAAATTGTCGATGGCAGTGGTCCCAGCAATTTTATAATAATATCTCATAATTTCTTTGTTCAAAACAGCATCATTATGTATTTAAGACAAGAGAAATGTGTTTTAGAGGAACACTCAATATCTGTCTGTTTTCAGAAATGCTCTGCTGTGACAGAGGGACATTACAGATGAAGGATACAGGCCGAAGAAAACTGTCAGAACACACCAGATGGCTCCAATATTGACCTCTTTGCTGGCGTCCACCACACTGTAGTAACACTCAGTGAACAGGAAGACACCCATTGCATAGACAGCAAAGTCTATCAACCACTGATACTCCAGGAAGAAACGCAACACTGAAAGAAGAGATACAAGAAAATATGGTAGAAGGCTCAGAGGATAGGTTTTGTAGTGCACCTGTTGATTCAAATTCAATGTTCAATATAATGTTCTCATATAAGGGATATAATGAAAGAATGGTCTCTACATGTAGGGTGAGTCAACTGTAGGGCTTGGACATGTTTATTCTTGAAAAACATCACTGTGTAGGTGGAGTTGTGTTTGTTTTACCAAGGGCATCAAGGACATTAACTGGAGCTTTCTCCAGGTGAAGGTCGATGTCTTTGGGCACTGTGAGAGGTTTGCCATCCCCATTCTGTCTCCTAGAGAGGACAAAGGAAGAGGAAACATGAACACAAACATTCTTCTGTTAGTGCATCTTATACTGAAAAAGACAGAAAGAGTTTAAGAGCAAAAACACAGCAGCCATCATAAACAAGAGCATGGATTCACTTTAATTTACTTTTTGTCCAGAAGTATTCTAAGAAGTACAAATTGGCTTGTTAAAGAACACTAACACCATTACTTCCTCTAGGCAGCACTACTATGATGTGACCCATTCTTGCAGTATCAGGCCCTCCCCCAGCTCACACCTGTCTCTCCTGCTGGGTTTGGGCATCTGCTTCCCTGCCAATGCACACAACTCTCCTTCTGACGGGTGTTTGAACCGGAACAAACTGGAAAGAAGAACAGCCACTTTCATATAAACACTGCATTGAAAATAGATACACCATCATTACTGGTGATTGGAGTGGGTGATATTACCTGCCATTGCAAAGGAGCCAACGTGCAAAAGAACAATGTGGGGCCATCCTCTGCATAATGCTAGCAGCCAGCAGGCTGACCACCAGTTGAATTCCCATCAGCGCCTGTCAAAGCAGACATGTTTTATTGTCACCACAAAGGTTCATCGTTTGTGAGTAAAACATCTGATTTAACACTGCAGCTCCCAGTGTGCACATCAAAACGAACAGCGACACGTGTCAGAGAGCAGGGGCGCCTTACCCACTACAACTGTGACAGTCAGTCAAGAGTTGCTCTGATTTAAAACAGCTTAGAAGAGCCTAGAAAGTTTTAAGACGAGATAACTTACCCTTGACTACGAGGAAAGTAACCTACTATACATAACGGCGGCTGGTGTTGAAGCTACCGCTGCAATATGTCAACAAGTTAATAGTAAGAGGCTAGGTTCAATTATATACATTTTGTTGCAAATCAGTGGATAAAATGAATGAAGTTAGCAAGTGGCTAACGTGCTAAATTTAGCTAAACTCCACCAGCTGTCAACGCTGCCAGCGTTAGCTAGACAGCTAACGTTAGCAAGTTAGCTCTCATAGTAGCTAATTTTGGCAAAGTTAGCTCGCTGGCGAATCCAATAGGCTATTGCGGTTGACATTTTATTTAGATGCCAATGCACTACGACGTGATTAAACTCACCATGTTGTTTCTGAAACACCTGATTTACAAGAGACAGTATCGCAGTTCCTTCACATGCATGGATGTCTTGACAGTTGAACCAGCTGACATGTGAAACTGTAGCATGTCCCGGATGTAGTAGTGGAGTCAGATGCTGCCTTCAAGTGCTCCTCCTAAACTCTTACTTCTGGCTTTCGAAAGGCGTAAAACGACTTGTCGCTCATATAAGTGCTTTCGAAAGGAAATTATAATAAAATGGACCCTGTAACGAAAGTAGTTTTTGGCGGGTCTCTTTTTATTTTATACATGAAGCAACATAGATCTACTTTGTGCTGCAGCGGGAGAGTGCAGAGGAGAAAATGTTAGTAAAACGCAAATGCATACCAACCAAAAGCTAAACAGAGAATGAAAGCAGGAACGTACGGCAATGCACATTACTACATCACATACAAAATACATCACATCAGTTGTTGACACAGCTTCCAGGCCCTGCGCCCCCTAAAAATGTCACGTCTCAGCACCGTAAGTGTCTTCCAAATAACAATATTTCTTAGAGCATGGAAGGCAGCAAAACAACCATAGATGAACACGCGTTTTCATTGGTTGTTAGCGGGTCATGAAACAGAATAGCTGTGGGGCATGTTGACGAAAACTGAAATTTATTGCATGTTGTTTCTACAACATTATACACACACACATACATACACCCACCCACACACACACACACACTTTTGGATATAATACATAGAGCACAAAATTGCACGTAGATCAGGCTTTTATTTCTGTTCTAAATCGTTTTTAAATCAGTATGTAAAAGTACAGCAACTATTTCACCAACAAGACAACTCTCACTCGTGTTTTTCTCTATCTCTAATTATCATGTATCATTTTATCCATCTTAGTTCCTTGTTCTTCCTCAATACCCCTGAATGCCTCTGCAAGATCCTTCTAATGATAATCTCCATGTTTCATGCTTCCACCATCATGCATCTAATTTTTGATTGGATGAAAAGAAACATTATGCAAATCATGAAGATTAAAGTCTCACATATGCTCATCTCACTCTCTACTTTGGCAGAAGAACACATACACACACACACACACACACACACACACACACACACAAGAGGGATAGAGAAGAGGGGTACTCACTCAATTTTGGATCTAATGACGTAATATAGCATTACATTTCTATTTATATGGAAACGCTATATAATAACAACATGGTTATCTGCTGATACCTCCCTAAACTTCAATACAAACTTTATGTCATTGTAATTTGTTGATGCTTGATAATGCATGATCTCTGTGCCTCAACTTAGACTTAGCCATGAGGTGCTGGGGGAATATTTTGGCACAAAGAAGACACCTCTATGTTCACTGATGCATCCTCCGTGTGTGGTATGCTTGATCACTCAGGATGAGCATGACTGTTATTGTCCACACACACACACCCACACACACACACACACACACACAGCCTCGGCCTGGACATGCATTATAATGTCAGATCATCCTCTGTAAAGCAGAGGCCCGTATGCCTCCAACGGTGCAAAGGGTATCCAACAGCAAGCTCTACAAAGATCTCTTGCCAAACCATTCACGGCATTCAAATCTGTGTTTAGCATGTGTGTTCATGTTATTTGGGTGGTCTACAAAGTTGATTGAATTCCCACTTTCTACTAATTGGCGGCACCCCTCCTGGTGAAGATGTGTCTGATCCTTTCCCCTCAGAATTTGAGCACAAGAGCATGACATTTCAATGAGAATAGTGAATTTGATCAAATGGAGCTTTGTGCGATGAAGCAACATCATCTCTGGTGGGCAACTATGCACCACTGGGCAGGCATCTGAACACATAAATCATGTAAAATTTGTTGTTCAGTTCAATATTAAACAAAATATGATCGTTCGATCCTTAAGAGTCTTACAGATGCAACTCCAGTCTACAGTCTAAGTCCCCGTTGCAATTAGTTTTTGAGCTTCTGAGCTACGGAAAGGGATCAATCACACTTTATAATTATAAAATTATAAAAATAAAAAATAAGTTTCACTCTTGTATCGCAACTTAAGAGAAAAAAAGTGCTTGAGACTGAGCTTATTGCTGCTGAATATAAAATATGAACTGTATGGACTGATGTGATGAACTATGTGGGGGGGGAAAGTCTGCTTATTATGACCTTTTTACTTCTGGATAGTGCAGTACAGTGCAAGACTTGTTTTTTAGTTTTAGTTATTCAGACTCTGTCTATCACTAGTGTCCTCCAAAGACATTACTGATGGAATACAAGCAGCAGAGATACTCAGATGACTCCCTGACTTCAATGTGTTTTCTCTCTACTATAGGTATACATCTGCTGTACATCCACGACGTCAAAACGTCAGTCAGACTGTGAGAAGAAATGTCTGTTTGGGTGGAAAAACACTTCCAATCATTATCATCGTTGACAAGAATGGTAATCCCTCTGCCATATTAGCCATCTGTGGTGGAAGTGGCGGGGCAGAAATTACTGAGGAAAATGGACACAAATAAAATGTTAATTCAATGTGGGCTACAAGTGGCTCCCCTCCTTCTGCTCAGCTCAGGGGGCCTCTTGGTTCCCACACTACTTCCCTGCGTCTCTCCCAGGGAGCTGCTAGGATACCGTCGGCTGCTTCTGAGCCCACGGCAGAGACGCAGCCCTCCCATTGGCTCGGCTTTGTTTGCCGCATGCATGTTATTCATTCCCCGATTAGAATATATGCAAATGTTGCAATAGTGCCCTGTCAAAGAAAACTCCCACCACCCTCGTTTTTTTCGCCCCCTCTCTCCATTTTCCCTCTCTTTTCCTTTTTATCCGACCTTCTCGTCTCTAACTGCTGCCTCCTCTGCGTGACTGTGATGTGGGGGGATAGCTGTGGGAACCGGCTATGGAGGGCTCGGGTTGCTTTGTCACAGGGATGTAAAAGAGGACTGAGATTCATGACTATGGCATACCAGACACAGGCATGTATCATAAGGAAGGAGAGCGAGAGAGAGAGAGAGAGAGAGAGAGAGAGAGGCAGAAAGAGTGTCTATATAGATGATTCACTGCCCTCCTCTACCCCCCCATCTGATCACTATTCATTGCCTGTACTGTACTGTACAGAATCGAATCAAATATCATGCTCAGAAGTGCCAGAAATAGTGGTACCAGACACATGCATATGTCTTTTCTCTTGAGGTACTGATCGATCAGGCGGCCTCTGTCTACCACAGCCAGTTTGAGATGTGGCAAGCAAATGAAAAGCATACCTTACTGAATACTTCTCAGTCTTGATAGATGTTTGCCTTGGTTGGCCACTGTGTTTAGATACTGTTGTTGCTTTCTTTATTCTTGCAAAACAAGTTTCAACTTTAAGAAAAATATTTGGCAGGTAACACAATGTCAAAGGCTCATTTTGTTTAACTTGAAGTGGAAATAAGAACCTGTAGCCATTGTTTTTGATAAGGTCCCTATTATTGCTATCAGCCCATAGAGAGAATCTCATTCAATGGAAAATGACTTAGATCACTTAATATCCCACAACTCCCAAGACCCATTTTATACATTTAGTTTCGAGATGAGAACCATCTTATTTGATTTCACATCTTTATCTTGGAACTGCTATGCACATTCAGTCCTCCCTCCATGCTGCCCCTCATCACAAAAAGAGACAAACTGAACTAGGCTTGTGTATTTCTAAAATAAATCAATTGATTTACACACACCCACTTCCGCATGTCCACACACACACACACACACACAAAAAGAACAGTAGAAAATACTTTTGGCCTTTTTGCGTCTCAAACACTTTCACACAAACATCCTGTGAAATTATTTTTGATATGCCATCAAATAGACACATATTAGCAGATTGAGTGTCTGTATCCAGATCATCTGTTTGCAGTCGTTTTCAGATTCAGATACAACCAGGATAGAATTAGCTTGGCATGGTGTGATATGTTAAGCTGTTACTTTGGCTTGTCCTCACACAGATTCTGGATTTGGACGGCATGAATCAGTGCACATGTATACTGTAATTACGCAAATGCAACACTGGTAATTCTATTATGCTTAGTGTGTTGTGTAGATGATCCGCTGGCCAACATGAACAGATGGGTGTTTATCACCGTGGCCCACACACACACACACACACACACACACACACACACATACACGCACGCACACACACACACACACACACACACACACACACTATAATTGCTGTAATATTGTTATACTATTCTAGTATAACAATTATTAAATGCTGTATCTGAATAGTGAATTTTCAAATTTTGATTTGAAAGTTACATTCTGTATCTGTGCGTTGCTTTGCAGGTCTCCAAAAGGGGAACAATATATTTTTGGCATACTGTAATTTGGCACTTGAACAATAATTGCAAAATATAAATGTTACACTCCTAATCTAATAAAGCAAATTAATATGTGTAAAAAAAAGTTTGCTCACTTATGTGACAATGCTGCTTAATGTAAAGATGATCACTTGGCATCTACAAAAGTATCCATCCTAAGGTCTAGTATTGAGTCTTTAAAATCTCTTTTATTTAGACAAGTGAAACAATCTGCCACTGGGGTGAAATAATTTCACTTGGTTCCAATGCAAATCAATTTGTTTCAAGAATTTTCTTGAATCAAGTGACATTATAAAAGGTGTAGTGATCTGTCGGTTGTTTTAAGAAAATTCTCGAAACAGGTAAAACTGCATTGGCAGCAAGTGAAATTATGTCACCCCATTGGCAGATTGTTTTATGGAAAACAAGAGTGTAAATGTAATGATCAGCCTTGTTGAGCAAGACATTTGGTAATTGATTATAGGCTAGTGATCGGGCTTATTCCCCGCATTCCGAGTGTTCACATATTAATAAAAACAGGTTGGTGGCCCTACAATCAAACCGACTTCACTCCTCCCCCTATGAATTTGCTCTATGCATTAACGTGTTTTGAATGACAATTGTGCGCACAGGCGCTGCGCTTGAACTTGACCGACGGAATTGCCTGGGAAAAGAGGCGCGACTTTGGCCCTTTGCTCCTCTCCTGTCTGGAGTGGAGGCTGTTGGACTGATGTCAGCGCTCATTAGCATAAGATTCAGCCTGTTCCTAATTAAACCAGGAAAGCAGAAAGACACCAGTCTGTTTTCACATAGCAGGGAATGAATCAACATCTCAACCTCCCTCCAAGCAGGAAGCATCAAAGATACTAAAATGTAAGTGGACTGGTTTTGTAGTTCTGTTTTATTAAATGCATGGCCTTCAGAAAAAAAAGTTTTTTTATTTATTTTTTGACATGCATTTTTAAAGTGAAAAAACAAGATTGTCTTTGTGACTGTTTTTATTTATTTATATAGTTTTAATATTCAATGCTCCAGTACAGTGTAGGCCTGTTGATTCTTGATAGGCTGGACCAATGCATGGACTAGACTTGGTCTAGCCAAATAGGAAGTGATTATCAAGGTGCATTTCTGCAAATGCCTTTTAGCTGTCGTTTCTGTTTTAGGTTGAATTGAGTGAGGCTTGAATTTGGATCATTGTATACTATATTTTTCTTGATGTGTGGAATGACGATGGGCACACATGACACATGTTGTTTGGCACTTTTTTTCCAATGGTAAGCTGAGTGCTGGCATGGTTTCATATCTTTGATGTCTTTTATAGCTGTTGAATTGACTCTGATTTTGCTCCAAATCTGCTTGATTATTTGTTGACACGGCAAGGTGCTATTCCCCTGAAAGCCTTTGCATTAGGCCAATTGGTCCTTCCTGCTGAGTATATTTACAGTGTCTGCTATACTGTTATGTGCAGGGTCATATCAACCATGGCCTTAATGCAGGAGAGTAGGCTCTAAGTGCTTCTCACACTGACCACTGTTGCTGGCATGTTGAGCAGTGAAATTAGATTTGGCTCAGATTCTCCTTGCTCACCTGTTTGGGGATCTCTGTAAAAACAAATTCCAAAAAGGTACTTTTCGTGGGTTTTGTGGTTTCAATAGCAAAGTCACCATTGGGGTGTTATGTAATGTAATAACAACGCAGTTATCGTGCTATTTGGTGTCATTTTATATAGACTGTCTTACATTATGACTGCATTTGTCGTAGTGGTCTCAGTGGGAGTTAAACTAATAACCTTGCTATGTCAGTGTCATTGCTGTACCTGCTGAGCAAGGCAGGACTGAGACTTTTACTGTATAGTCATACCACTAAACATAGCATTGCACCAACATAGCATTACATAACACCAAGAGATCCAACTTTTATTTTAACTAAAGCACTGTGAGAGAACAGAGAAGAGCAGAGTAGATGACACTGCAGCGAGAGGACTGCTGCTGGCCGTTGTGCAGTTCAAATCTTTGCTGGTAATTTTACTCAATTGGAGACAAACATCCAGTTTCTAATTCCAGCTCCTCAAGAGGATTTTCTCCATCCACTAAGATGCTGCAAAATCCTATTATAGCTGTTTAGTTGTTCACATTTGAGGAATTTCACCAATAAATCAACAACTTTCTACATTTGCCAATATTTATCTGGATAACCTAAAATAACCTCCATCATCAGAAAATAACTTATTACTCTAAATGTGATAATTAGGTGCTAATTTGGGATCGTGACAGAGGAAATGACAAATATTTGTTCTCTCTTTGACTTAATATGTGACCTTTGACACCTTGATGTCCCTGTGTCAGGTCAAGCCCCTTTGAAGAGCGGTCATTACAATTCCCAGAAGTGGCCTCTTGAATTGGTCAGTTATAACCAATTGAATCAAACAGGGCTCATTCTTGTCATGCATGATGACATAACAGTCATACAAATTTGACAGAAATGAATTTATTTTGGGGAGGAGGGTGGTAATGTGGTTTGGATTAGAAGTGAGTACAAGATTTGAGTATATCTTCTCCTATTTGGTGTGTGTGTGTGTTCGTTGTGTGTGTGTGTGTGTGTGTGTGTGTGTGTCTTTGCTATTACGATAACTGAATTATTCAAATCTATAAATAAACTTATGTGAAAAGATTCAGACTGTTAGTTACAGCTGATTCAGTGAACCAAAAATGATATACATCAGTTAAGAGAGGACAAATATATAAATAGCAAAGCTTTATGTATTGTCAAAAATATTCTGTCACATAAATGAAAAATGGAGTTTCATGAGTGCCAATAAATAGACTGTTGCCTTGAAATAGAAAACACCATAAAGCATAATCAGAGCTAAAAATGTTTGAGGCTTTTTCTCCTCAGAAAAAGGTGATACAGTCGTATTATAAAACCAGTAACAATGTAACAATGTAATAATATTGTAGCTCTTCAAATAAAAAAAATGTTCCAGGAAATTGCCTTTTCAACTGGTGTAAGGTCTGATTCAAATATCGATTAGTATTGAATTAGCTATATCACAGTAACGTTGGAGGACGGAAATGTGTATTTGATTGAAGTGTATTTAACTGTATCACCTTTCAGCCACCAAAGCTGGTAATCAGGTAGCTTATGATGTTTTCAAATTCACTTTGATTTATCTAACCCTATTTAACATACTTTCTAAAGCTTAAGATTTCCGTTGAACCCAGGGGAAGTAAGGGCAAAATGTAGCTATTTCTTGCCCATCTTTGCAAAATAAGTGCTTGAATATTTTTTTTATTTAACCATATAATCTCATGCGATAAACCCATCTATTTCCATTCTAATAATTATTTATTTATCAATTCTAGAGGAATATAAAATTATTTATTCATAAATAAACACCGAATCATATATATTTCATGAGATTAGGGCACACATTTACAAATGAAAATATTTTCCAGGCATAATTCTCATTTTACCAGTAATACTGCACGAAGCCACAATTTCTAATAGGCGATTTGATTAAGTGATAGGCCTATCGCCTAAAAACACCTCAGCATAATTTAAGTTTTAAAATCTGTAATGGAATAATGTTTTGGAAACATTAGGAAGGTGAGGTTAGGCTTCATTGGAACAAAATGTCACTATTATTAAACATCTTCGTATCACGTGTGTCTCTATCGTTCATTTTCATTTCCAAAAATAAACAGTCCTTGTAGCCTTAAAACAGACAATACTTCATTGAACTCATCCACTATTTCACATCTGTACATTGTACGGTTTTGAGCTGTGATTATATATTCTGTTATTATGATAGATTGTGATAATATTATTATTTGTGATTACAGTATTGGTCCGGAACTAATTAGACAAAACCACCGTTTCGTCTTCTCCTTATCTATAGCTATTAGTTCTGTAGGGCAACCAACCAACCAACTTTCATAATAATATATAACGTTTAGTCGCCGTAAGTCATATGCGAAATGAATGAAATGTATCTATCTTCAGGCATAGGCATAACCAACATCAACTTATTGAAAAGGGATCTTGATGATGATGACTCATATTTCAGCGCCCATAGTTTGCCATAATTTGGTTTGGAGACGCCCTTGGGTGCCTTACACCCATAACCTCCCAAACGATCCGAGATCCAACTGCGTTCCTTAAAGTTTGAATACAATTTCAAAATGCCTAGTTGTTTCGTCCAGTGCTATACGGTCTTTGTCTTTGCAGATGGCGTTTGTGTGTTTTAGTAGATTCGACCGCATCAATTTGGAAGCTTTATTTTCTGTTATTTTGTGTTGTGTTATTAATCAGGTTATTTGCCTTTTTGATACTGTTACAGTGGGCTGTGGATGTAGGCCAGTTATTGACTTTGCACCGGCCTGACCCGTGAGCTGCATTGCTACTTTTCACCCAATAGGTGGCACTGTTTAGCTCGAATGAAACTGGTCGTCTTGCAGGCTATGCTGACGTGTGATGATCATTATTTTTTTCTTCAGTGTGGAGTTTCTGAAGACACGGCACATTTTTGAATTGTTCTCCATAATGCCTTTTGTGTAATGTTTTGTTCTTCAGCCTAGGCTCTGTCGGTCACATTGTGATGCTTTCTTCTAGTTGTCTGTATAGGTGCGGCCCCTGCTGCCTCTGTATTAGGCCTACATAATTTACAGAAGACTAGCTAGCAATTTAATGTCAAATCGACAGTCACAAAATATAGATATATAGCGATTGGACTGCCAGGCCTATGTTAATATCTGCAGAGCTTAACTAAAAAAAGAACAGGATGCTGAATTGTCTTTCACTTTCATTGCACATTCTGTAGACATATATAAACATGAGGTATGGAACAAAAAATACATAAATATAAAAACCCCATATTTCACATGCATTCTTAGCTTTCATCTCTCACGTTTCTTTCATCTATGTGCTTCTCTACATAAGCTTGTCTTTCCTAATTTAACATTGAATTTAAAACACAAATAATCCCCAATTCTGTAATTTGTAACATCTTCACAAATTCCATATATTTTCCAAGAAAATATTATCTTAATTAAGGTTAATTAAATAAGCTGCTCCGTACAATTAATTAAATAAAACGTCTCTACTAAACAATGAAATTATTATTATTATCATCATCATCATTATTATTATTATTATTATTATTATAGGGTTGTATTCATATTGTACGTTGCCTTGCTTTTGTACCTGAATTTCAAATCTTGGCTAAGTGAAACATCCACTTGTGCTCGTAGCATATTGATAATAATTAGTGAGAGAAGACTTCGGCCTAAGATAACTGTAAACAGTTTAAATGGGATGTAACTTTGACCTATTTAACCTTGGTTGTGCTCTTGTGCTTGTCTTCGTCGTTGCGATGAAGTAACGATCGTTTGCACCATACAACTTTTGGGCCTACAAGTAATTAAGAACATTTCTCTTTGGACAGCGTATATCATGGCCCGGTTTTGTTTAACTGTTGAGGTCTCACTGCTGAACATGCACTTGGAAACACACGCGTCCGCACGCGCGCGCGCACACATACACACACACAGGATTTTTTTATTTGAAGATTTAAATGCATCTTTGTGTGCCCCTTTTGGAGTGAGAGACAAAAGGTATTTTTTCTTATAGTCTGATTGTAGTTTCGAAATTCTTCATAACTCATTAAAATGAATTTATTTTGCTCCAAATTTAAAAGTTGGGTACGCCTATCTGCAGTAGAAGTAGTAAAGTATAACTAGTAGTAGTAGCAGCAGTATAGTAAGCCTTCCTTATGAAATCCCATCAAAGAGCTTTTATGCTCATATAAACCGTAGATCCCATATATAGGCCTATTGAATAACATCTTTGGGTAACCTATCCTGGTGCCTGACGTCAGCACGCATACACTCACGTACATTTCAAGAGCTGGTTTTGTCGCACGCATCGTATCTCTCATTGGCATGTACCTACAGTCTATCTTACAGTTTTTGTAGAGTTAATATTTAATACTCAATTAAAACGCTGAAATTGTCATTTGGCACATGAATATCCGCTGTGCGCTCCGTTACGCGCAGAGAAAGAGACGTCGCACCACGTAAAGCAACGTGACCCAAGAGCTCCGGGGAAGCATCTCCTTCTCCTGATGCTGCTGAGGCTGCGGCAGCAGCATCACCTAGACCTCTGCCGTGTGCTCGTCTTTGATCGTCTCCATCTCTCACAAATGGTTTCTCTTTTATTCGTTGCTCCTGCATTGCACCTATTATACGGAGCTATAGGCTAAATTTTGGTGCCTCTACCTAAAATCTGCTGCCTCTCAGCGAATGCCTCGCTTTGGCTCGGTCTTCCTGCAAGCTGTTGACACAAGTTACTTCAATCAAGCGAGGTGCAGGTTTGGAGATCACTACTGTTCTGCCAAGGTCCTTCTTCAGCTGGCTTCAGTGCCGAAATAGATAATAGCCTAGCTGACTATCCGGTGTCATCAGGACTTCGCTGTGCAGCTGACTGAGGAGACGTGGAGAGGACTGAGTGTGGTGGGGTTGGAGCGTGTAGGTATCTTCTAATGCATGTTTGTGAAAATATCCTCTGCCAAGTGGCATGCTGCTAGGATGTGCATTGACACTTGATGCCGAGCAGTGGGGTTTTGATGCCTTCTTTCCCTCCAGCTCGTGAATTCAAGTCTTGAGTCTGTCTGTCTCCCAGAGGTCCTCAGCTTCTTCCTCCACCCCTTTCTGCGCTCTCCCACCACGCATCTATAGGCTACGTCTCTAACCGTGTCTATCAAATGGTGCAGAAAAAAGATGCTGGGTGTAACTAAAAAGGGAGAAGCGTCATTCAAACAGAACAATGGACACCAGTTCACAATGGTGAATGAATAAGGGGTGCTAAAACTGTTTGGGTTTCTGTACACGTCCACACAGCCGATGCGCGTGTGAGGGGGGGACCAGCGACGCAGCGGCTCCGTGCACACTGTCCTCCGGGGCGAGGAGGAGATGTGGGATGCGTGAGTGGATGCTGGCAGAAATCACAGTATCGCCTTGGCTTGTCTCAGGTCACTCAAGCAAAAGTAATGCCAGTGTTTGTAAGAAAAAAAAACCTGCTGTGGGTTGGATCAACTCATTGTGTAGGTTTACTCTCATTCTCAGTGCATCAGTGAAGGGTTACTCCGTTTGGCTTTCTCTCTCTCTCTCTCTCTGGACTGGGCTCTAACAGTTCTGCTGCACTTAACGCAGTTGAGAGACGATCGGTAATAACTTGTATAAAATAGCTACTGAATGGACTTGAACCGGAGGCGTTGGATTTACTCAAAGTTTATGGCGTGTAAGTATGCATGGCTTTTTGTACTCAACTAATTTTAGCCTTTGTTAGGCCACAAGTATGCTTGGCTATCCTGTTAAAATTGGTTCTGAATATATGTCATTTTATCTAATAATAATAATGATAATAAATTCAGAGCGATAGTTGTATATATTTGAAATAAAACAAATGCTGCTTAAAATATCGTTAAATCTCCATCAAATACATAAACTCATTAGTGGCACTAGGCTGCTTCTGCACGTTAATATATCACATCGTAACGGGACCATCCATTGAGCAGTGATGAGGCGGACTGAGTGGCCCCAGAGCCAGCGTTTATAAAGCAAACAGTTGTGTGATTGTTAGGAGAGCCTGGGAAAATGTCCCCTTGGCTGGGAGGTGGAGGGACTTGACGCCAGAGCCTCTTGTTAAGAAGACTTGTGTGCTCCCAGACAGCATTGTGATGCTAATGAGCACCAGCACGTTGTTGAACTTGATGTTGACTTCTTTCTTTCTTTCTTTAGGCGACATTTTTTTTCTCTTTTTTTTTTTTGGTCACTTGTTTGTGGGAAAATTCTCCGGAGCTACAGTGTGAAATTAATTAATCAGGCCTTTGCAATGGACAACAATAGAG
The DNA here is from genome assembly GCA_900660455.1 of Gephyroberyx darwinii. NCBI lineage: Eukaryota > Metazoa > Chordata > Actinopteri > Trachichthyiformes > Trachichthyidae > Gephyroberyx > Gephyroberyx darwinii. The sequence goes on along the minus strand of CABFOQ010014231.1, from coordinate 1,785 downwards.
AGCCAGCAAATTCTTGGAAACGTACAAAAGACTCTTTTATTCGTATTTTGGTGAAGTTTATTTTACCAAACTTGCGAGAAAGCAGAGGGGCACACCACTTCTTGGGATTCCTTTTTGGGATTTTCGTTTGTGTGCTAGAAAAAAAATGAGTCACAACCATGGAATTTATTAGTTATGCCAAGCCAATGCAAAGTCGACAGAACACATTTAGATTTAGAATCTTTTGCACGAGGCATGGCCATCTTTATAAATAGGGATAAGCGTGTGTGTGTGTGTGTGTGTGTGTGTGTGTGTGTGTGTGTGTGTGTGTGTGTGTGTGTGTGTGTGTGTGTGTGTGTGTGTGTGTGTGTGTTTGCTTAACGTT
>CABFOQ010014227.1:1558-15285 GCA_900660455.1 Gephyroberyx darwinii | reverse complement strand
ATTAACTCACATAATCTGTGATTGTGTAGTAGATGTCCAAGTAAGTTTTATTTGTAGTAGACAAATATGGGTACCGTGTATCAAAGTTTGAGAGATCTAGCATAAACAACCACTGAGTTACTGATGCTCAAACAAAAAGTGTTACTACCATCCCCGGTCTCCCCTACTTCCATTGTTTATTTCACAAAAACTCAGATATCCCTGTGTGCAAAATTATGTGAACTCCAATCAATAACTTGTAGCACCTCCTTTATCAGTGATGACTTGGAGTAAAGGTCTCCTATGGCATTTTGCTGGAGGTAAAATAAGTAGACAAATAAGTAAATCAAATATACAAGAGCTAAGACAAATAAGTGAAGCAAAAACAAGAGCTAATAAACAAGAGCTCAAATAAGCAAGTGCTAAGAGGAAGGGTCAGGGTAGTCTTTCTTGAAGAGGTGGGTTTTCAGCCTGTGGCGAAAGATGGGCAGCGACTCTGCTGTCCTGACATCACTGGGGAGTTCATTCCACCACTGTGGGGCCAGGACAGAGAAGAGCCGTGACCGTGTAGATCGGCCGCAGGGGCCTCTGAGCGACGGGGCAACCAGTCGCCTCGAGGCAGCAGAGTGAAGTGGTTGGGCGGGGGTGTAAGGCTTGACCACAGCCTGGAGGTAAGAAGGAGCTGTTCCTTTCACTGCCCTATAGACTAGCACCAGGGTCTTGAACTGGATGCGAGCTGCTACAGGGAGCCAGTGTAGAGAGCGGAGAAGGGTAGTTGTATGGGAGAACTTGGGGCGGTTAAACACCAGACGAGCTGCAGCTTTCTGAACAAGCTGCTCAACTCCAATTCACTAGATTGGATTCAACTCACCTTTGATGTATTTTTTTGCTATGAACACAGCAATTAAATGAGTTACAGCTGGACTCTAAAAGACATTTTCTTTGGCGCCATCATGTGGCGGTAATATTCAACAACAGCACAAACAAATAATTTTTTTCTCGCCACACGAGTATCGTGGTATTTCCAAAGAAAATATCACTGCAAGTCTATGTGTGATAGACGTTTTAGAAAGTCGGTAGGATACATGACTGTATCATGTCCATGTGCCTTATATACTCATTACACTGATCTTTGGCAAATGGACAGTGATGTTTTTTGTGGAGAGCAGTCGTTTCCTTCTTGGACACCACTCTTGTTTAAAGTTTTTCTTATTGGGGACACAGATGTTAGAAAGTTCAAGAGATGCCTGTAGATCCTTAGCTGTTATCTCAGGGTTCTTTGTCACCTCCTTGACCATTATGTGGCGTGCTCTTGCTGTGATCTTTGCTGTCTGACTGTAGACTTATGGAGGCCTAAGTCTTTCCCAGCCTTATGAGCCTCATCTCTTACAGCCTCCTCTTCCTTGGGGGTCCTCTGAAGTTTCTTTTGACTGGGGCATATTCTACTTCAACAGATCTCTTATTTTGGAGAGCAGGCTCTATTGGTAACCAAACTTTGTGGTTTTTTTTTTTTTTTTTTTATCTGACAGGACACCTCTAACCCACACCTGAATGTCATCTCACACCTGAGTTCAATTACCCAATTAGCTTGAGTTCAGTTATTCAAAGAAATCATTATTAGAGGTTCACATACTTTTTTCCAGCTTAGGCTGTTTATGTATAAACAATATGTTGTGTTTATCTGTTGTTATTGACTTAGATGAAGATCACACCATCTTTCACACCACAAATGGCTTTCCATATGCGCCTAACGCCTGTGTCTCCCCTGCAAGTCTACACTTGCCGTTTTCTCTCAGAGGTTTGGTTAGAAGATGTAATGTCTCACAGATGAAGTACTCCTCTTGACGTTTGGCGCGCTTGACCAATCACGTTAGGAGAGCGCCTGACAGACATCTGCTGCACACCTACTTTATGGTCCTTATCACAAAAGCTGTAATACGACGTAGGTATTACTACTTAGGTGATCAATAGAAACAATTTGATTTCCAAATATATATGTATATATAGATGTGTATATACAAAATTAAATATAAATTAGACAAAACACCAGAGTTTGCCACTTCTGGCTAATGATTTCCATAAACAGGATTCCTGCGATGTTAGAATTAAGCCCACCCTGATACAAATTACATATACCACAGCCTGGAGTGGGTTATTGCTCTCATAAAACTATTACTAAATTATTTCCATATATTAACATACATTTTCATCATACAATATTTTATATTTTAGTTAAGAAATTTAAAAAAAAAAATATATATATACATTTTGTGACAAAGTAGTCCCAAGCAACAACCAAAATTAATCTTAGACCTGCATAGAATGTTGACGTTTTTTTTGTTAGGCGTGTATTTACAGCGGAGTAATATGTAACGACGAAGAGGCTACTGCCATGGGAAGCGCGAGCTATCTACCAGTCCGCCGACACGGGTTCGATGAAAAGACGTTTTCTTCCGTGAGTGCCAAAACCTTACCCTAACCTTAACCAAATTGTTTCAGTTGCTTAACCAAAGTTGTTCTATTTGCCTATCCTTAACCAAAGTTGTTTTAGATTAATGTTTTTAATTGTAACCTTAACCTAAACCAAAGTTGTTTTAGTTGCCTAACTTAATCCTAACCGAAGTTACTTTGATTTGAATTTGGCGCGCGGCAGGCCATAGGCAGGTATAATATGAATCACGGATGCATAACTCGTAAAATATGCACGACCGTTGTTGTGAGGAATATGTTGCAGCTAATATATACCACACACGTATAAAATGGCTTGTTTACACTCCTTTGTTCAGCGACGATAAACTCTAGGGAAGAAACTGATATCCATAGACAGTCTAGTAACACAACCGGTCGTCGCGGGTGTACTGTAGGTATGGCTGTCATCCCCCTCTTCCCTGACGCTGTTGTCTTTGACAGATCAAAGATGGAGTCGAGGGATCTGATTGGCTCCTCCCGACCCTCTCCTCGTCAGCTGTGATTTCCCCTTTCTATGCATCCAGCGATGCTGGGAGCATAATCTGTCCGATTCAATATCCCGCAGCCTGGAAGCGTAACTCAACCCTTTTCACATTTCCACTTTCACTACCTGTTAAACCCGCACTCACATTTGGGGGAAAGCGGCCGTGGGGTTAAGAGATGGTAGGGGAGGCTAGGAGTGTGGTACATACGATGGGCAGTATAAGGACTGGTAATCATAGGGCGACATTTTGGACCGTACAGAACACAATGCAGGTTACATTCCGCCCTTTAGAGGGCAAGTGAATGAACACCGCTGCCAAACGCCAGCTTTTATCTCTAAGCACATCGCGTTCCTTTCAACCAGCAGTTTTCCCTCTTGGAGCCATGTTAAGGGGGCGTATTCTCTCTATTTTTTCCCTCTACTGAATTTTTGCCCTTTGCAGCATCAGTAGCACAGAGCCTGCCTCCAACCAGACTACGCCGCTTCTGCCTGGAGTTTTTCTTTTTTTTTGTGCTTGTGGAAACAAGATACGAAGATTGCAAATAAATAACGAGTGGGGGGGAAACCAAACACGCAGTCATTTATCGGTGGATTTCTTTTTTTTCTTGTCAAGAGGGGGGTCTCAGGCCTGCGTCGATCCTTGAAAGGAAGACAAAACAGGTAGAAACTTGGGGAGGATTTCGTTTTTTTCCGTGCCTCGGCGCATATCCGGGATCCACGGTGTTTTTTCGGTGGCGAGAGGGACGCTTTTACTTTCTTATGAGATTGCACACATGCAGCGGATCGGAGGCAGAATAGCGGAAGAACGGCGTCTATAAAGTAATAATAATAACACGCAGTCAAAGTGAGGCCCCGGGGTGAGAAAGGTGTGCGGAATAATCCCCGTGTACGCGCGACCCGGAAAATTCACGTAACGTTACCAGCCAGCGAGGCTGATGTGTGTTTTTTTTATGCAGAATTAGTGCGGTTAATTATACTTATACGTGAAATGAATATTGCCAGGAGAGGGTTTTAGACGGTTTGTATAACCGAAAAAAACGTTAAATGTCGATGTGTGTCGATCATGCTTGCTTGCAATGTAGGTTCATTACAGTAGGTGGCCCGATCGCATTTCCTTTTGATCATTTCGCCCGTGCATCGAGGATTGTATGCATTCAAAACATTGAATCCACCTTTATCATTATTAGATATTAGTTTCTGCATGCATGCAAACGATGCATGACTTCCAGCGGCGTTGCTGCAGGCCGCAGCCTCTCCGTACAGTACCGGAGCTTGTTTACATGGAAACCTCAAGGGAAGCGGTAACCTTTCCGCTGTACGTCCAGAACATATGGTTTGAATAAAAAAACGCCTCGGCTTCATTATAGCGCCCTAAATGATTTCGACGTGACATCATCGCAAAACCTTTTTTATTCTGACAAGATATAATTTCACCCAGTACATCGTTATCTGGTTGTAAAATACAAGGCACTTAATGTTAACTCACTCAATCGTGCGTAATTTATGTTCAATGACAGCTCTGTTTAAGCTAAATCATTCGCTTCTCCGTTCAAAGTGGTTTCTGCTACTTTGGTGAAGGTGGCATGAGAACATGAAGCTATGAATGAATGGGTTCTGGTAGACAGTCTCGACGTTTCTCATGTTTAGATGCTTCCTAATTCAGTTGTCCCCGTTTAATTTCCAGTGAGATTGGTGCCGACCACAGCAGACTATGTTGTCATTACACCTTGATGTAATATGTTGGAGTTCAACTGTATGACTCAGTACAGCTGATACCTGGCTGTGTGCATGATGTTCTCACTGCTGGTTTTAAACTGAGGAGGGGTGTGGGAGGGGGGGTGGTAATTAAATAGGCACAAATAATTACACTTTTAAAATAATGCAACAACCAGAGGTGTCATATATGTGCCTTCATTTATATTTTCGTCATTTAGTGGATTCTGTTATCCAGAGCGAATGCCAATGAGTGAGCAGATAAGGATTCAGTGCCTTACTCAAGGACATGGCGACAGGTCACATGACTTCCTGGTTACAGCACAGTGTCAACCACATAGCTGCCAACAAATCCCATAACTTGTTAATATTAGAAGTCAATGAATAGCTTAAAGGTGCACCCTGTAAATTAATTTAAATACATAAGTATGATTACCATAAACTAACAATACCACTGGTATGAGTTAGAGGCTACCAGTTGTCTTAAACATGGTCTCATTTGTTTACGGCAATTATACCAAGCTATCACAATTTGATGTGATACATTGATGCTACATGTAGCACCTTTTTAAAAAGCATTAAACAAATGAAATACATGGACTATTATTTATTCCTCCTCCTTTGTTTTCAACTTCCAGAACTAGCTAAGGCAGGATGTCAGCCCGTGGAGGAAAGAAGAAGGCCACCAAGCTCTCCCGTTCGGCCAGGGCGGGCGTCATTTTCCCCGTGGGGCGGATGATGAGATACCTTCGCACCGGGACACACAAGTATCGCATTGGCATGGGGGCACCTGTCTACATGGCAGCAGTCATTGAGTACCTGGCAGGTCGGTTGGTATCAGTGCTTAAACACACACACACACACACACACACACACAAACGTACACAGTCATTTGCAACTATTCATCATCATAAACATATTAATTTCCGTATCAGCTTGGATATTCAGGACATCCTGTGAATATGAGTCACTACATATTTCTCTATATTTGCTTCCTCCAGCTGTAAACACGTCCTGATAATGAGAACAGGCAACAATGCACATTGCAACGTTTTCTGTACATGCGGTTCCTGCAGCGCTTTTATAGTCCGGCCAGGCCGTCTGGACTGTAAACATCCAAAACTCCATTATTTCTGAGTTTATTTTAGTTGAGAACAAAGCGACATCTGCTGGCCAAAAGCAGCATTGTGAAGAATAAGGAGCAGATTATTTTGGGAGCTCTGTTAACTCTGTTAAGTAAGTCTGTTAGCGACCTCAAATTATTTCCTTGCAAGCTGTGACTTTCTTTTTCAAACAGTGCAAACTAATTTAATCAAGTTTATTTTGCTATGCATAATGAACAGAAATGGCTGCGAGAAAACAAAGCGTGTACGTTATTTATTGAGGTATTTAGGTCAGTCAGCTTGACTAACACATTTTGGAGTTTTGGATGAGGTGAACAACTTGTAATGCAAATCTGCAGATTCTGTACACAAGTTATCTACATAATATAATAACAATAACTTTATTTATATAGCACCTTTCAAGCACAGATCACAAAGTGCTTTACAGTGAGTAAAATCAAAAATAGGCACATTTAATTAACAAAAAGATAAAAATGGTTAAAAGAAAAATATAGTATATAAATTAAAGTAAATAAAGTCAAAAATGTGCAAATTGAATATTTAAGGCATATGGTGAATAGTTCTTCCAACTTGCCTAGACACTTTTTGCACATCTGTATATGTGCTGGAATTAACATATTTGTTCATATTAGGAATTCTTAATATTCACATTTTCTTATGATAAATATTGAATATATCTTGATATTTTTGTTTCATTTATTTTCATACTGCATATATTTCATTTTATTGTATATTTCTGCATGATTTCCATTCATTTCTTTATCTCAGTATGTTCTACTGCTGTTATTTTCCACAGGGCTTATCGTATTTTTTTGACTGTGAATCCCCATCAGTCATATACACTTAAATAGGAACAAGTTAATACAAGAACACATTTGTTTGATGATTGTTTGTTTGATGTTTTTTTTTCTCTGTAGCTGAGATCTTGGAGTTGGCAGGGAATGCAGCGCGAGATAACAAGAAAGGCAGAATAACTCCCAGGCACATCAAGCTGGCTGTGGCCAACGATGAGGAGCTCAATCAGGTAACAGCATACCAGGGAAACTACTGTACAAGCTTATGAATTACTAATATAAAACTTATATATTATATATTAAATATTCTATTATCAATAAGGCATTATCCAGTCATCATAATAAGACATTTCACTGCTGTAATAGTCTCTCCTGAAGTGCAAGGCATATATATGCATGGTGAGATTGGTAGTTAAAGAAGAGTTCAGTTGCCTCCAGATGGTGTGTGTAGCAGCTCATGTTTCAGCAGGTGTGAACTGCCGCAACTCTGGTTATTGGTTAACCTCGACTTGTAACAGGCCACATCGCCTGTACACACATCACTTCTTAAAGGGAAACGCCACTCTTTTGAAGAACTTGGCATAGGCTTGTGAACACAATCAACTTGTTCCCAAAGCCAGGAAACTACACTTGTGATGCCATCAGGTATAAAGTCCAAGGATCCACAAGATGTTTTTACACCCAAGTTAACTTTATTCTGTTGTAGTCTTTGCAGTTCTGAACCAGAAAATGGATCAATTCTCCCAGAAAATTCCCAGGGTGCTCTCACAGTCAGCTTTTATTGTCTTCCCCAGTTCATTCTCTCTGGTTTTTGGCTTTGGGGGATAGTTGTGTTTGTTCACACTATTGATTGGAGTGTCATACACTATAGCAATAACAAGAGATTCTTAAATTGAGTGGAGTTCCCCTTTGAAGCAAGATAACACTTTGGAAAAACATTTTAACAATTAAGAATTGTATAACCCTTTAGTATTTCATCAGCAGTCAACCTCCAACATTAGCTGCTTCCATGGCATTCCAGCTTTTCCCTGCTCTTAATATTGATAATTGTACACAGGCAACATTACTTCTTTAGGAGTAGGACCCTGAACACTGGATGAAATTATGTTACCTGCATGTACTTTGCCTCATTTGTAAACCTGTATGTGTTAGAAATATGATTTTTAAACTAGGTTTTTTTAACATGAAAGTAAAGTAATGGTGATAACGATGGGTCTCCAGAGCTGTTCATAAATGCCTATATAGGTGTCCATTGATAATGATTAGGAGGAGTTGGTGTTACAATCCATTTGTTCCAGTTTTTAAAAATGACTATACTATAGAGACAGTTGCACCTCCCATATAAACTTCAATGATGTTTCCTTTTGTATCCCCCCCTCCAAGAAACAAATGTGTCTTTTCATGTCTTCATATTGGTATAGGATCTGAGTTACATCCTAGAATATTTGTAATTGAGCATTAAGGCCTGCAGTGTGAACGTAGCCAAAGCCTCGTCCTCAGGCGTTCTTAGCCATTCTGACAGGTGACAGGTGAACACCTCCATGCGTTTGCTATTCTGTGACTTGTCCCTCAGCTTCTGCGGGGGGTGACCATATCAAATGGAGGGGTGCTGCCTCGGATCCACCCAGAGCTGCTTTCCAAGAAGAGGGGCAGCCGGGTGAAGGTGGACACCCAGGTGACCGTGCCTGAGAAGCGAGCAGAACGCTCCAAGAGCATGAAGAAACCCTCAATCAAGAAAGGCAAAGGAAAACCGGGCCGCAAGCCAAGGGTTAGTAGACTTAGGGTTATAACAACCTGACGCTGTGTAGCATTAAGATACTGTACGTCATACTTAAAGGAGTGCATCAAGTTTTTGGTACATTGTCCTGTGGGACTTAGCCGTTAAGTGATAAGAACATCGACACCAAAATCATCCATATGTTCCTATGGATCATAGGCTTTAGTGCTCCATGCTAACATTTTAGCATTCACTATGTTGAGTGATAATCAGCCACTAGTATTATGTCAAAAGTGTGAACCTGTAGAACAGAGGTGTCAAACCATGTGCCAAGGCCCGAGAGTCTGCAGGTTTTTGTTCCAATCAGAGAATACAGCGGGTGATTTCACTGGTTGTCACCCCCTCAACCAGAGAGGAGGGACTTGTGCTATAAATCCTGTTAAGTAGGATTGAAATGTACCATTTTTCTCCATCTCGCAAAGAGCACAGAAAACGACAAAGAGGCGGTACCAAACTCCACAGCGGAAGATGGTCCAGGAGACGGATTCACCATTCTCTCAGCAAAAAGCCTGTTCCTTGGACAAAAGGTAACATATCTGCCCACTGGGTCGAGTCGTTCATAATCTGACTGTTATTGGCTTTTAAGGGCAATTCCATACTTTGCATTATTGGGTCTGAGTCAAACCCAATAATAGGTGTTGAAGGCTGATACAGGTATTTTTTGGATTGAAGCTAGCAATAGCTGATATTTTGTGCCAATAAAATATTTTTTAATTTTGATGTAAAAGTTTGTTCAAACTACTTTCCACGTTCACAGCTTTCACTAACAGAGAGTGAACTCAGCAAAATCGGAACAATTAAGGTTGAGGGAATCATAAACCCCACAAATGCGGAGATGGACCTCAAAGAAGGAGTAGGTGAGGAGAACACTTGCATTTTGATAAATCGGTTGTGGTAAACCCACATTCCCTGCTGCCCATCCAGTCGTCTCCTGTTCATCAGTTGCTGCTGTGGTCTGTTTTTAGGCAACGCCCTGGAGAAAGCTGGCGGCCGAGAGTTCCTGGACGGAGTCAAGGAGCTGCGAAAAGCACAGGGGCCCTTGGAGGTCGCATCAGGTATGGAGATGCTGTCCTCTGGCTGCGTTTACATCCACACAGAATCCCATTCTTATGCCACATCACAGCAGAGTTGCTGTAAATACAAGGTGCCAACTGGGGAAAACCGCTCACGTCAGCCTGCTGGTGGTAATTACAATTAGGACATGTGGTAATTTTTTGTAGGCCCTGATGTCTCCCACTTGGCGTCATGAACTGCGTAAGTGTGTCAACACAGGCAGCAAATCCACCAATGTTGGCAGTCCAAGGTAATAACAAATCAAAACGACCAATAGCTGCAGTTTGTTCATGGTTGATTTTAAATTCATAGTTGAATGATTTTGGATGTGGGCATTCAGAGTTAAACACGTGAATGCTTCAAAATTGCTTAAAAAATACATAAGTTCTTCTTCCGACGTGAACGCAGTATAAACACAAGCCACCAGGTCTTGGGTTGACACATACATGTCATAACTGGGTTGGAATAACCCTGGTAAGCTCATACTGCCATTCAGAGAAACACTGTTTCTGGATGGATCGCATGTAAAATGTGTTACTGTGGCATGAAAACATCTTATATTACTATTTGAGTGATAATATTACAATATTCCCACTGCACTAGAAAAGGTGACTTTCTCTGGGCAGAAGCATTCCCACTACTTTGATTTTAACCAGTAAAAAGACAACAAGAACATTGGATGTCAACACTGTTTAGTTCTCCTGTTCCTTCACTTCACTCTAATGAAAGACACGTGATCGTCTCTGTGTCTTTGTGTCATCCTGCAGTGGCGGTGAGCCAGGCCAGCGGGATGGCAGCACGCTTCATCATCCACTGTAACGTTCCTCAGTGGGGTTCAGAGAAGTGCGAGGACCAGCTGGAAAAGACGGTGAAAAACTGCCTCTCAGCGGCAGAGGAGAAGAAGCTGAAATCTGTAGCCTTCCCTTCACTTCCTGCCGGAAGGTGAGCCCTCCGTTATTACATCCAACTTTCAGATAGTTTTAAGATCCAGTGCAATGGCTTTAATACAGTCAGGAAAAGCAAAAACCATGTGCGACGGAGGCCTAAGAGTGTGCACGTTTTCATTCCAACCGATCAATACAGCAGCTGGTTTCACCAATTGGTTTCCCCTCTCTGGTTGATGTGGGTTAATTAGTGAAATCAGCTGCTGTTGTCTTTGGCTGGAATGAAATCCTGCAGACTCTTGGAGAACCACCGGTCCCTCTAGATCTGCTCAAGTCTCTAAATGACTCTAGGGTTTTTGTCCAGGGTTTTTCCTGCACCCGCAGCGATTGATCAGCGTAGCTCTACAGATGTACATGGTTTCCTGAAAATAATTGATGCTATGACTTTTATTTTTCATGTGATTTCTCTGTTCATCATAAGAATTATTAATTATTTTTAGAATTAGACAGCTGAAGAATTTCTAGAAAAAAGAAAAATTTGAAAGATCATTAAACATTTTGGGTAAAAAAAAGACTTTGAATGAGATATCATTATGCAATATCAGACACGATACAATCTAAAATATGTATTTATCATTATTATCAATAATCAATAACAAATTACTCCTGTCATAACATAAGGACTACTTGAAATTGTGAAGGCAGTGCGGTCATCTTTCATGGCATCAAAGTAAGAAACCCCATCACTTACAAAGGTCCCTGTATCTGAAGTGATGAATTAATACTGACAAACGTATGTGCCGGTCTTGGTCCTCTCAGCCTTGGTGAAATTAATAAAAGTGGATTAAAAAAGCTAAAGAATGACTCAGCTAGAACAGTGTTTTGTTAGTCTGTGACAAAAAACAGTGTCTATAAAAACAGAATTGGAATAGAGGGGTATGGGAGTTAAGTTGGCACCACCTAAGCCTCTTTTTGAGCCAGGAAGAACCACCATGTCTGAATCGCCTGGGGTTATAACATTTATAGGCCAGCCAACTGCAATATCATAAATGAGATTATCACTGTTTTGTTGCTTTCTACTGGCGACCTATTTATCTTCTCACTCAGTAGTCCCCATGTTACCCAAACCGGTAAACTAAATACTTGTAACATCTTTCTACTCCAAACCCTTTGCTGTCTAGTAAGTGCTGCTGCTAAAAGGTTAGAGGTGTTTGTATTGTTGACTGTCAAAAACACACTTTGTACATTATTCACCACTTATCTGGCGAGCATGGAGCTAGTGCTAAGCTAGTTTTCACTTATTTTCAGTTTTTAATGATTCATTGGAACACTCATTAAAACCAGGAACACCAGGAAGTAGCCCGTGTATCTAAAACTGTTGGATTGTTTTGACAGTAAGTGAGAGTTTCTCAAAGGGTGTTTGTCAAATTACCACAACAAAAGGAAAAGGAAATGATAGGAATGATACAGTATGTAATTGTAGAGGTAACAAGTCCACCTATTAGACTCATTCATCAGCTGACTAAACAACGGTAAATATGTTGGTTTTACCAGTTCAAATGGCAGTCGACCACATTACTCTGAACTCTGTTAAATGCAGGGCAGTAAGAAGAGGTGTTTAGGTGCTGCTGTTACTTTGTTCCCTTCCCCTTCTAAGCCACATCTGGGAATCTCTCTCTCTCTCTCTCTCCGCAAAGGAATGGATTCCCAAAGCAAACGGCGGCCCAGCTCATCCTCAAGGCCATCTCCAACCATTTCGTATCGTCCACCACCTCCTCCTTGAAAAACATTTACTTTGTTCTGTTCGACAGCGAGAGCATTGGAATATACCTTCAGGAAATGGCCAAGCTGGACGCCAAGTGAGGACGAGTGGCGGTGAGGCTCTTGTTGAAGGGGGTGTTTTTCTAACTGTTGCAGTGGTATTACAAGATGGTTTGTTTATTGCAGATGGTGTCGATATGTGATGAAAGTAGGGGTTTTGATGTGGAACCTGCCTTGGTAGAAGGATAAAAAAAAAAAAATCTAAAGTTTGTGAGTGAAGTATTGTTCACATTTATGTTAACGCTGTCCTTTAAAGAGATTGCATTCTTTTTAGACTAGATAATTTAATCCGTACAGTTTGCCATTATGGTTCCTTGTTTCACTGATGTTTTTACATTCCATGTACAAAGATGGCAGTTTTTTCCTGGCCAGGTCTCCTCTGTAGTTTCTGATACAGTTAGTTTACTAAGAAAAACTGTGTTTCTCATTCTGCTTTGAAATAAAAATTCAGATGTTTTACACCAGAGATCCAACTTGGACTTACACCACTTGTTTCATATATATATGTATTGTTTTACACATTTAAGTAGCATTTTGTGTCATTATTTTGAGTGGAATATCCTTTTAGAAATTAGATTTTACAAAATGGTCGTCATCTCCTATCATAACATATCAATACTGTAGAAATACACACACTCTTCGCCTTACATTAAAATCATGTCTTTCATGGGGGAAAATCAAACACCAGAATAAGTATTTTCTTTACATTTATTACATTGTAAAAAGTACATTACCTTTGTGGCAGACTGGGGTGTGTAGGTGAGGCGTGGTCTGGATGCAGGAGAGAATCAAGCTAGTAGGCTGGTTGGCACCGGCTGAAGCCAATTACGGCCAGTGGCAGCCGGGACTTTTAACCTGTGTGTTCAGGAAGGAAGATGCAGGGAGAACCAGCCCACTAGCTTGATTCTCTCCTGCATCCAGACCACCCCTCAATCACACTCCTGCCCCAGTCCACCACGCCTTTATTTACATACACATTATATTCATGTGATTTCCTGTTCAAGCAAGAATCAGCTCCTGACACGACTAGAAGAATGCAGTACCACAAATGAACGATACGGCTTACAAAATCTCCTCGCTGTCTTGTGTTGGCGGTGCAAAGACCAGATCCTGGTTGCTCTGACATAAGGCAGTACTGTATCTGTAGAATAATAGTGTTACCTCACTGAAATGCAGATGTCTTTTATCAAGAGTGCTGCAACAGAATAGCCCAACTAATCTTTCCTAACTGAATAAATAAGATAAAACATTTACGGAGAGAATCCCAGGGGCGACGGTCTGATTGTTACAGCAGGGTTATGATCAAGTGACTGGGCCTTGGTGCAGCTCATTGCACACAAGGTACAATCAGCATGCAACAATGTGTTCACCAAAGCGGGTAGATTTATTTCTGATATGAAATGATCCAGTTCTAAAAATGCCACGACTACCTCCTCCGGCCCACGGTGTCAATGATGTATACAGTGACTTATGCACCAAGCTACACAAACCAGACAAAAAAAACACCCTGATAAACATGACAAGATTAAGTCAATACTGTACTTTTTAAATAATCTCATTGTTAGACCATATACTATAAAAGTCACTAACGTGGATCTATCAAAGTTGATGCAGGAATCGCATTCCCCC
>CABFOQ010014214.1:1569-18078 GCA_900660455.1 Gephyroberyx darwinii | reverse complement strand
ACCTCGCCGTCTCTCAAGCGGCCGGCCCCTGGCAACCGCTGACCTCCCAACACGCACACACACACGCACACATACACTCATACATGCTAACCACCTAGTGTGTCAGCCGTGGAGGTATGGGCGACCCAGGCAGCTTGTCCGACATGCTGAGTCGACAACGCAGGTAGTTCAAGTGGCAGAGAGGACAGCGGCCTCCGGGCTCTCTTGCGGTGCACCAACGTCACCGCTCACGGTGTTGAGAGGGAGAGCAGATCAAATACACGAGCTGACGTATACACAGTCTTACTCACAGGCAGACTGCGGACATTCAGGCTCGAATCAACTCTCTCTGTTTTGCTAATTATAGTGAGTAGTACTCCAGTCGTGCCTGTGCTAATGGTGAATGGGGACGGCAACGGTACTGTTTCACATCACCTGTGGAGAAAATATTGGGTATAAAGTTATTCAATTCAAAGGGCCAAGTTGTCTTCCAGTCACTTTGAATCACTTGCGTCATCACTCTTCTAATGTTTATCTCAAAATTAAAAGGGAGGCAAATCTTATCTCGCTGTTGCAAGGTTATTTTTATGGTATTTATTTCATGCTATTTTGGAGTGGAGAGAGAGGAGGGGGTGATAAACAAACAAAAGTAGTTGTATTTAAACCCATGATCTCACAATGATGTGGTTGCTGAACCACCAGGGTACATTTCCTCATTAATATTTAATGACGTTAACATCAAAATACATTGTAGATTCGTGGCCTCACTCTGCTTTTTGACAGAACTAAAATGCAGCTGTGAGTGCCCAGACTATAAATAACCCGCAGAAAGGGGGAAGAAAAACCCAAACAAATCTTCTTTCAGCTACATGTATCGGCAATGATAAGTCCACCAGCAGTCATTTGTCTTCTGTCGAAATTGGTGTGGAAACCTCCTTCTCTCTCTTATCACACTTGGCAGTTTGTACCGCGTTTATATGCAGTTATACGTTGAGCGCCCTTCTCCCTGACAGCCAGACGGTTGCTGAACGGAGAGCATATATTTCAAGAGAGGGTGCCCTTCTTCCAGCTCAGAGGTTTAATGTCAAGGGGGCGCGTATTATAGTATTTCCCTCGAGATCGCCTTTGGTTTTAATCAGAGGCAAACGTGGCCACTGATTGATTACATGAATCACGTCCTCGTTAGACGTGCAAAGTATATCAGAGTTGACACCGGAGGCTGTAGGCTTGGTGCCCATAAATACTCGGTTAAATGGGAGTCAGCACCTTTACGCTCAAGGGATTTTTATTTTTCATGTATTTATTTATTTTTTAAAGAATGTAATTGGTAACGGGAAGGCAACTTCATTCCATTCTAATACTAATGAGGACCTCATAGGAAGTATAAAATGGTTACTACCGAATGCTATGGAAATATCCATTTAAGGTAATTTCAAGTAAAAGTTGAGAATTATGCCTTAAGCAAAATGCCTTTCGTCACACCCTTACTGGATTAAATGAGTCACTAAAATAATTTAGCTTCTCAAGTGGCGTACAGTACATTAACATCTTTATGCATTCATGTGGGGAATGCTCAAATGGTTTATGAATACCTTAATGCATGTTTTTTCAGCAATTATTCTACCAGATACAATGCCATTTCACAGTGTTTAACATTCAGAGAAAGGACGGTACTTACATGTGAGGAGTCTCAATAGACTTACGCAACAGTCAATAAGCCATTGCAATCAGTTGTTGGTTGATTACTATCCTCACTGTAGCGCTAACCGCACTGCTTAGATTACAGTGGGGCTAGCGTAAGTGACTAGCCTTTTAAGTCATTTCTTGTACTCAAGAACAATGTACCGGAAAATGCTACACTTAAGCAGAAAGGGCAGAGATACGAGGGGCAGTGGGTTTTTGATGTAGCCACTTTGCCAAGTCAATGCATTCTCACTTGTTGCTTTGTAAAATTGCCTTACACCAGCTTGGTTGATCCACCTTGACAAGTTGTGTGTAACAATTAACGTTTAATAGAACCACATGTTCAATTTGAGGAAGGGCAGGGGGAAGAGGGTGAGGACAAAAACAGAGAGACGTGATTGGAGACATAATTGGAGACACAGGAGATCTTTTAACAAAGGAACCAGGATAGCATTTCACTTGTGAAGGAAGGGGGCTTTGTGAAACAAGGTCCATCAGACGGTTCACCGAGCTCCTTTCCTCTCCACAGGCTATGGCACGGTAAACCCTTATCTAAAGTGACGACTAAAACCCCACTGTCTGGCCAGTATGAAATTTCCCATCCAAAAGATGCCCTATTTTGAGTTCTGGCTGCCCACATCCTCTTGGCAGTACCCGTTACAGCAGTGTATAATGCAGAGAAATCTGAATAGATAGATGGAAAGAAAGAAAGAAAGACAAAGTAAGGAAGGAAAATCTTCCACACATTACGTAATGCAGCTTTAATTGCTCAAAACTAGTGTGATAATGTTTTCCTTGGCTTGGCTTGTGTCTTTGTTTAATCCTTCAATCTTGGCTTCATATCATTTTGAGAAAATTTTGACGCTTTCACACTTTTGTTTCTCTCCATTCTTCTCTCAAAGTAGCGAATGTGCAGCGAGCTATATAAAGTCAGCCACCAACTCATAAGTACCCTCTCAGGGACCTGCATGTGTGCTCGCTTTTATCTTTGTTTGTTTGCCTGCCCGTGATATTCGGGCCTGTTAAACCATACAGTCCACTCTTGTTTCATTTCCGCCATTTATTTAGAAGATTAGCGATGTGATTAGACGACATTAGCTTCTCTCATGTTTGTTTCCTTTGATGATTTCGGCCTATATTATGTAGCGTTACGTGTTGCCACTGCAGGTGCATTTTTAGGTGCAGCAAAGATCATAAGGTAAACACAGAACTTCCAAAAGCAATGAAGTGTAATTGTTATGTGGAACTGCAAAGTGTAAGTATAATACTCACATGATGATAATACTTGTTGGTGGTGGTGAAATAGCTCTGATTGGAAGAGATGAAAACACCACTTGAAACAATAGTTAATCATGATAATGATTCTATTCAAATGATGAAAATTGGAAGAAATCTAATTTGAAACGTTTACTCAATAATGGAATGTATTACACAAGTAATATTCTTTAGACTGGTCGTCATGACACCAGCCAGCCTCTTTTAAAACCACCTATATCAGCACCACATGCAGACATGCAGTACAGTGGGCAAGAATGATGATAATACCCGAGGTGCGATCATACCATGTTCTTGCCAACTAATAGTGACAGTAGGAGACAGTAATCCCTCCTCGTCCCTGCTGCAGTTTGTGACTGTAATCTCAGATTAATGTCCAGGACATGTCCTCGCTAGGTGATTGCACACTGGGGCAGATGTTGCATCTTGTTAGCGAGCGGAGAGATGAATGAGTGTCCATGTTCCCTGGTGTCACCCGGTTTCTATCTATTGAACCGATCTCTCAAATCTGGTCACCCGAGGGAATACAGTATGGTATCAGAAGACTGTCTTGACACAGATAGAAGGCTTTGTCTGCTGTCTGTATGAAGTGTTGTATGTTTTCAGTCTATGATTTTTACATGTACACTTGAATACAAAGTAGTGTCTCAGCTTCTTTGGCTTTTATGTTTCTTACAGTACTATTCAGACCATTGTTTCTCGAGGAAATACAAGCTGCACCTGAGTCTTCTTCTACTAAGTTGAGGAAGCACTGAAACAGTTAAAAGCATACAGCTGTAGTGGTCAATGCCCTCCCCTCCAGCAAAGCCTTGAACAATGACTTAATGCACTCCACAGAGGCTGCTTCACATCCCTCTAATGGATCATTTTTCACCTGGCACCTCAACTCTCTTAAGATCAACTGAGAGGGATCAGCTCTATCGATTCCTTTCCTCTACACCAATTTGGATCAATACGGATCCCTGCATTATAAACCACCAACCCCATTTCCAGCACTGCTGCACCTCGCCATGATCTCACTCTTGTCATTTGGAGTTGCATAATGAATTATGTTGATGCAATTGATTTGCCTTGCTAATAGCCCCTCGTTCATGCAAGGCATTTGCCTTTGGAAGTGTATTTTAAGCAATGCCACACCCAAAGATATGTATTCCTTCCCATCCAATTCTAATTGAAGCTAGAATTATGGTAAGCCTTACAATGTCCATCTTTTGCCTTGGCTACGGCTTTTAATGACAATCACTCTTCCAAATTGTCTTCATCAACATCCAGATCTATTCCCTGTGTGCACATTCTGGCAGATGATTCATTGGCATGTTGAAAAAACAGTTGGAAGTCTGAGAGATTGTTAAAACCTGCGGGGGGGAGAAAAAATGGAGTATGCCATACATCAAAAAGGCCGAGGCGCCTTGATGATGCACTCACATGATCAAAACAGCACGCTTTAAATGCAAAATCTTACTCCCCGACAGTCAGGATGGAAAAGGAGCACTAAAACAAACAACAATCAGGGAAAAGACGATGGAAGAAACTAAACACCGCGGAGTGGTGGAGCAGCTTCAAAGGGAATATGAATATGCCTGAGTGCCATTTTGATAATGACCCTTTAGCTTGACGGAATCAACCTTCATCCATCCGTTTACTGACAAATATTTCCAGTATGATCTGATATCATAACAATAAGATAAGAGAGGAAGCAATTATCTATACTGCTCGTTGACATTGGCATCAGATACTTGGGGAAGGTGGTTTGGTGTCAGATCTCAGTTGGTAATGTGCTGGGGATGAAGAGGGGAATGCATTCTCCTTTTTACCTGCGGCATTTCCAGTTGCTTTATTATGCAAGGCTGCACAGGGTTAACGGCACAGAGAGGCCTCTCCGCCTGTGAGGATTATTGGCATTGCGCTCCCACAAAACAGCTGTGGAAGGCAAATAATTGTCTTAAGGTGAATAACAATACCATGTTATCCTGGCGAGGGGGGTTTAATACAAGCCTAATGGAGTTTATTTTTCCAACCTATGTTTCATTTATGAGACCCTCACATGAAGTCTGTTTCTCTTGGTTTGTATTCATAGCTTATGCAAAGAAATGTGAGGGGAAAGGGATCGTGCAGGATGCACAAGGAAATGAACAGGGGTGGTAGGGGCATGCCAATATGCTTATAGCATATAGTGGTGCAATAACTCTCCCTTGAGTAAGTTTGGGTTTTGTGAATGAAATCCCTCCTTATCTGTTCTGCTCGGGCTGCTGATCAGTAAATGCTGCCCCAGGCAAAGCCCTGTCTTCAGCGCAGAAAGATTCAAACATATTTGCAAATGAGCCTGTTCTCCCAATCTAAATAAGCCAAGATGTACAAAGCCAGAGGTAAAGCATTTTAGAAAGGCCTGACTTAGTCATTAGTTGGTGGTAGCATGCGGTATCGCCTCGGGTTAGTAACTGAACAAGGCAGCCATGACATTGAGACAAAGAGCTTGTGTTTCTCACCCCACTAGGCCATGCTGAGCCTGTTTGTGACTCATGTTAGGGCAGACAGATGCCATGTACCAAGGCGAAGGAACTGTCTGGCAGGTTGACTGTCAGAATCAGCAGGGGAGTTGCCAACCCTGTGTGAGTGGTGAGTATAGGCAGAGGTTGGCTTGACATCTCTAATCATGTATTGGTTATTGTAAATGCCTGGCTCTAACTTTTCATCACAGTTTGGTTTGTTGGATTATGTTGCATATTTTTCATTGGCAAAACACAGTGGTAGATAATTCTAACAACAACAACAACAACAATAATACAAATGATTGTTAGGCTTGTTAGCTTTGGGTTGTTTTCTTCGGCCACAATATTCAGTGCTCTCCTGCTCTCCTTCATGGACATTTCTTGTTGGCTTTTTTTATTTACTATTTCAAGCAATGTATGAGTTGTCTTGAGAAATGAGTGGGAGTAGAGAAATGGAGATCAGTTGTGAACTTTTATAGTGCTCTTTGAGAGCACTATAAAACCAAAATAGGAACCTAGGTTGTCTTTCTGTGCATCAATCCATTGGTCTCCATGGACGTTTTACAGTATGTTTCAGCTAATCTCACTGCCTTATCAGCAACGCCTCTAACTCATATGCATGTGCTATAATTAGCACCTTGCAGACGTGATATGATTAGTGGTTGCACAAATTAGTTGGGCCCCAACTCTTGAGTTAACTCTTTCTCTCTAATGGTTTGAAATATGAAGTTCTTCTTGTCTAATCGCGATAACGTGGCGGTACACATAGACTTATATGACACCGTGCAGCTCAGGCGCAGTTCACAAATACAGCTTTTGCATAGACAGAATTGCTAATTCATCCTTGATTCATCCTTAGTCCTAACATATAAACATATTTACTTGTTTACATCCCCTGGAAAAATCTAAGCCTTTTGAAACTCTTTTGAAGTCAATCCCAATTATGTGGTGCCATTCATTCAGACTTACACAACCTCTCTTGCCTTTAAAGGTGGAGTACCACTTATTTTAAGAAGCCATGTTATTCCTGTGACCTAGAGTAATGCAGTCTGTGGTTCAGTAATGTAGTGCCCTACCTGGGTGCCGTCACAGTCAACCCTTCCAACATGTCCAAGTCACAGTCAGTGGTCCAGTGCATTGGTATGACCTTACAAAATAAGAGGTGAGAAAAAAATCAGCTACTTTGTTTCTGGTTGCTATTTCTGGCAGAAATTGTTCACTAATACAAATCAGACTATTATTGGATGGTCAAAGCAAAAACACTCGTAAAGACAAAATCTGTTCTACCCCCCTTAATAATGAATGTACAAAACATTTGAAACCAAGAGTTGTTAGATAACGAGATCTGAAAACTGATTCTTTTGAATAAGTTAAAAATCCCTTTGTAGCACGTTGTAGCTCCACTGGCTTAATGAGTTTAAACAAAGACTGAAGCTTTTGATTCCATTTGTTAGTCCGCACCAAGCCGCACCAAGGCCTAATCCTGTTTACACATCAGAAAAATGCCTGGTTCTTTTGCTATTTGATCTGGTTTCTGCCTTGAGCCATGGGCTCTCGTTTTAACACCGTCGTCTACCCAGTACATGATTTCTCCTCCTTAGGAGAAAAAAAAAAAAAAGGTCAATTGAAGAAAATGAAGAAAATTGCAATTTAAATATTCATAAGGCTCTTTGTCTTTTCCCTCCCATCAGTGTCGGAGAGAGATCATGCTATTCCGCCGTGGATTTTGGCAATTACCTCTCATTGTCACCTCCCCATGTCCAAAGTCACCCCTGTGCTCTTGAGAGGCACAAGCAACCTTAACATAATTGTGAGGTTACAAGAGGATGCCAACAGATTGGATACCCCTGAAGCTGACATCATTTCACAGCTATTGAATGGGAGCACACCCCTGCATTGTCTACCGCGAATTAATCCTAATGCCATGGCTGCGCAGTCTGAAAAAGATTATATTGTACAATTGCATGTCTAGCTCTGGCAAAATGAACCATTGTGAATGCGAAGCAGAGGGTGTAGATGTGGGGGAAAAAATAATAATACTTTTTTTTTTTTAAATACACCGTTTGTATCCTGCTATTGTTTCGAGAACTTTCCCCGCTTTATGTTTTACTGCATTTGGTTAGTCCCAGAATGTTGGTCAAGTTCTCCCTTGGTCTTAAATGATGGGCTACCTACCTGTGTGTGACGATGACAGCTCTGTCTTCAGGGTTTATAAGTAATCCAACAGGGTCTTGGCAGCCGGGGCTTCAGCTAAAGGCCAATACCCTGTCAGACTATCATTCCAATATGGACCACAGGGACTCTGCTCCCCAGTGTCTCTGCTCTCCGAGTGCCAATTATGCCATCCGATTGAATTATGCCCTTGAGTGGTATTATTAGCAATTGTTGAGGGATCCAAACATTTGTATTCATTTAGGCTTGTTCGCCAGAATAATTGAATGACCAGCCTGGTTTAATTAACATGTGAATACAGAAACAATGCGTAACAAATTTAGAATTTCATTAGCTCTATGCATTGCAAAGATTGGCCAATTTAGGAGCCTAGCCCAGCTTTATTTTATTTTATTTTTAAATCCACACAAAACCATTTCGGTAACAATGGCATTTAGTAGGGCATGAGAGAGCCACACTGCACATCAGTCCCTCTATGCAGGTCTCAAGTGTTAGTCGGGGCTCAGTTTCATGTTGTTCCACAAAGTTGAACAGTATCCGATTTAATGAAGCTATGCATCAAAGCTACCCACCGTCTCATCCCAGCTAACCGGTGCAGCAGTTCATGTCTTCCCAGGTATATCCCTGAATCTGCAAGCTACTGGTCCACTGAGGATTGAGAGTGTTTCTGCCCCCATACATAACTAGCAGGCCATAAATCACACTTGCTCTTATGTAACCTTCGTGTGAATATCCATGGCGACAGATTCTAGTCATGGAGTACCCTTCATGCAAATCTTTCAATAACATGCTCAGTCGGGTTTTACATGTTCAAAAAATCGTGTTGATGCCAGGTGGAAAACAAAATATGAAGGGTAGCTAGAGTGCTTCACATGTGTTGCCCTTGTTAACTGATACTTGATACAGGCTTAACTTCCAAATTAAAAGTGAATCCCTCTCCAAAGCACTACTCATCTCCGGAACTTTCACAGATTTTCTATCTTTCTTTCTCTCTCTCTCTCCATCTGTTTCTGCCTCTCTCTGTCCCTCCCAGCCCTCCCAGTCTGTCACAGCTGATTGGGCTACTGGTCTGTGTCACAAGGCCCTCTCAGTGGGAGAGAGGAGCCAGTTGGCAGAGCCCTTCCTTTCAGTGAAATGCCCCAGGTTTCTCCATGCTCTGGTACCGTAGCTCGACCCTTTTTTTTGTCATCTCTCTCTCACTCAGTCAGACCCGGCACTGCCACTATGTGGGTTAGGGCCAAAAAAACAGCGTGCACCTTTTTATGTGTGAAGTCAACCCCGCCAGGAAGTGTTGCTCTTTTTTCCTCTCCTGTTATATTGTCCTCTCTGGCACTATTCGCAGTCAGTGTAAGGCCACCAGAGGCTGCAAAGTCAGTGCCTGCCTTTTTCCCTACCTGCCTGCGAGGCAACCAGTCATCTAAAACTGGTCGCAGATAGGCGAAAGGAGCCTAACCGCAGTTGGCATGACTGCAACACACAACAGTACGGTCAAAGCCAAGTTTTAGGATGGTGAGCTGAACTTGGTTGACCTCGGTGTGTTTTTTTTTTAACACGGTTTCATGCGGAGAGCAACAAATACGCCCCACCACCACCAGAAAAACACTGGTTGTTCTTTTGACCTCATCTTTTGATGTGGAATACATCAGTATAAATGGGACAACAGCAAAAATGACCAACTCATTGTCCCTATAGATATCCTGTGATTATAAGTGAATATAGTTTCTCATATTTACATTTTTTCATGTACATTTATTTTGTGACACTGAAAGAGTATCAAAGGTGGGCACCTGCAAGATAAGGTAAATCAAGAACATCATTTTTTTCTTCTTCTTCAACTTTTTTGTTTGATCCCTAGCCCTTTTCCCATAATAATTCCCCTAAGTGCACACATAATAGCAGAGTGTCTTGCGCCTCAAAATTTAGTAGGGCTATTCAACAAAGATAGCCATATTGAATAGGCAGTCTGCCGAGTATTGATTTAATTCATTCTTTACAACTTTACTCATCTTTTTTAATAATAACACAGAGAGAATACTTCAAAGGCTGCAGCAGAACAGCCAAGTTGGTAACCTTGCCTAGATCCAAGTTTATTTTTCAGTCATTTTCTGAGCTCCAAATTCAATTTATACAATTAAATGTAATCCGGTGTAGGGAATATGAGTAGTACACAGAGGTTTGATTAAAAATGTAACAATACCATGACAGGAAAATCGAATTAAGAACATGGCTGCCTCAGTCAATCAAGTGCTAGGCTTTGGAAAACTCATCAGTGGGTCTCACTAAAGAAGCAAGTGTGTGCATGTGTGTGTGTGCACGCAACCCCACCATCTCAGTACACTAGATAATCCACATCTTGGACAAGCGCAAACCGCAGTCTTCCAGAAGACTGCAGAAGGTAATTACAAATTAGGCCAGCCCTTGGATCACAAGGCAGGCGGCATTCTCCAGTGAATCCTATCACCCCAACTCTTCCTGGCCAAAACAGGCTCAGGCCAAGTGAACAATGACTCAGACCTCCCCACTGTGACACAA
Source organism: Gephyroberyx darwinii (assembly GCA_900660455.1). Lineage (NCBI taxonomy): Eukaryota > Metazoa > Chordata > Actinopteri > Trachichthyiformes > Trachichthyidae > Gephyroberyx > Gephyroberyx darwinii. The sequence goes on along the minus strand of CABFOQ010014214.1, from coordinate 7,948 downwards.
ACGCAAGCGGGAGTACTGCACTAAGCCTGCTGGGGACTGTTGTCCTTGGTGAATAGCTCGCTGGTGTATTAGCACCAGAGGTCACTGGTTGGGACACACAATGAGAAAACACTGAGGGACGTTTTCGGAGACCAAGAAGTTTACAATAATTCTCTTTAATACTCACTGCTGAATATGAGCAAAATCATACTGCTGTTACTTCTTCCTTAAATTGGTACAATATGAATGTTATGCTTTGAGGAGTGAGATATCCACAGGTAAAAACCTCAAACCTCTGTCTACTCCCCTAGCAGTCTATGTGAGAGAGCAAGTCAGAGAGCAAGCATGTGATCATCCTTCTGTGCATGTGTGAAAGACATGGAAAGGGAGAGACTGAAAGCATGCGCTTATTATTTGGAGTGTGTGTATGTGGCACGTGCATATGCCTGGTGCCTGCACATTCATCGAGGCTGATGATGTGCTCAAGGTGGCACGGCAGCTCGGGGAGTCAGGCCACGGCCAGACCACCGCATTTGGGAGGAGAGAGGGATGAGGGGATTATACAGATAGAGAGGATGGAGAGGCGGTGAGGGGGAGCCAAAAAGGAGAGAGTAATAAAAATAGTTATACAAAAAGGGATTCCGTTACACAGAGAGACACTCAGAGATAATAGGTGAGAGAGAGGATGCTAGACGCAGTGAAGTGCTAAGAGACGGTCAGTTGATCACGGCGAGTACTTTCCCATGCAAGCTGTGTCTTCTGTGGAGCCGAACAATTTAGCTATCCTCCGAGAGGATTTTGGAGAGCGAGTTGCAGCGTGAATTAACAACAGCGCAGAGCAAACATTAAACAGTCTGCCTCGACTTGGAACTAATAAACAAGTCTGTATACCAACTGGCCATGCGTGTCATTTTGGCCTTGGGGTGTGAAAAAAACCCAACAACTCCACCAATCCTCAGTCTTGGGTCGGAAAGCGGCAAGTTTTACAAATTTATGTTTCAAATGGGGTCTTTGTATGATGATTTTTTTTTCTCACCCCTTCTCTCTCTGTTGCCATAGCAACAGGAGTTGAGGATTTGGTAAAAGGGTTTTTTAGAGTTGCTAACATGCATGGACTAGTTCTTGGGTTCCCCTCTGCCTCGATATTTCAGTAAATTATGTAAGGTATTTTATTTATTAAGCAAATCCTATCACTTTTCAAATATTCAGATTACTCGGAAGAAGCGGTTCAGAAGTAGCAGTGGTAGTAGCGGTAGCGGTGCCTCCTCTTGTGTACTCAAAGACTTATGGGTGATGCGCTCTTATGTATTTTGTCGTATCGAATCAAACCCAGTGCATTTGCTTGATGCGGGGCGTCCTGTAGAGAGCTCCGCGTTGGTCGCCAAACCACTCAGAACTCATAATAACGCTGAAGATATCACGCTTGGCTCCTACGGGAGTCCATGAATGCATCATGCTTTTACTATACCATGTAGTCCATGCTATTATCATCACCGAAAACACCAACCCACCTAATCAGTGCCTTTTTAAAAGGTCACACAGATTTTTTTTGTCACAACATGCTATCTATTGTAAAGACATTAAGGCCCGATTCATATTAATCATATTTTTTTCAGTGACTCCTCCCTGTTTTGTTAATAGCTATGCAGAACTAAATGGATAGATCAGGCTGAGAGATTTTATCGTGGCCGGAAGGGAGGGAGTAGTGTGTGTGTGTATGTGTGTGTGTGTTTGCGTTTGGTAGGGTGGGGTGGTATAATAATACCTCCCATGATGTAATCCATCTTCTGGCTAATTAGCAACGAGGGGAGGAGGGGAGGAGGAGGAGGAGCTGTTATGGATGAAGATTTATCTTTAGTCTGATGGAGGGTGTGTTTATTAGGTGCATACGCCACACGCAAGATCACGGCGATTATGATTACTGGTTGGTGGGTGGGGTTGATAGCGGGTTCAGCGTGACCTAGCAACACACACACACACACACAAAACACACATGCTTCTACTGGAAGACAAATATGTTAGGTGTGCCATGCAATTTACCTCACATTTTTTCCCCAGATATTGAAATGATAGTGGTGGCATAAGATGATGGGGAGACATTTTCCTGCCACACACACACACACACACACACCTTAATGGTATGTATTATATATACAGTATATGGGCTACTACCCTGTCACAGTTAGCATTAGAATTTAAGATAGGATAAGATAAGATGAAACTTTAATGATCCCCATGAGGAAATTGGGTATACTGGATTGACTGGAGGTGGACTGAATGGCAATACAATGGCTGCAGCACAATTACTGCCTTCACAGTCCATCGCAGGTCCCATGATTGCAACAAAGAGAGCTCTCTGACTTTTTGATTCACATATTGCCTCGCGCTCCCCGGCGCCCAACCTATGAGTAGAGAGCGTCAGCGTGGAGGAACCAGATTTATTACCGGTGCCTCAGATTAAATAACAGCACACAGAAATGGTGCTGACCAACGACAAAATAAGGCTGCGTGGGGAATATCCGGCACGGCGCTTGTTTCACTTTCCCACAAATGCCTAACAACAGGTGCACTTCAGGTCATCTATATTTCATTGAGTGGCCATTGCCGGATGATGAATGTAAACTTGAGTGTGCATGTGTGCATGTGCATGCTCTTAGCGATGGCCAATAAAGTCGCCCTCCCCTTTGATTCAATTAGAGCTGCCGTCCGGCTCTACCCTGCTTCGTCTTCCCCTCAGAAACCCACTCATTAAATCCAGCCATCTTCGTGCATGTGTGTGTAACTGCGTGTACACATGAACATACTAGCGTGTGCACACAATACGTGCTTGTGTGAGTGTGTGTGTGCGTGTATACTTATGCGTGTGTATGCACTTTGGAGTTTGTGCTTGCGCCCACTCCAGCGAGGTTCCTGTCAGGACTCATGGGAGGGGTCAGAGGGAGAGGTCGTTAATCAAGACAGACAGGAGCGACACCCCGGCGTTCCTGGGATGACGCTGCTGCAGAGAGCTGCGTCTCCCCAAGCCCAGATCCCAATTAAGGCCCATGCTGCTCCAGTCCTTAGCAGAGGCAGGCGAGAACCTTTTGTTCCCTGGCCTTACATCACACTCTGTAAGACAGAACCCAGGAGCATTTATATCCAACTCAGCTTCCCTCCAGAAAACAAAGCATCATTTGTATACTCATATATATTGATATATTCTTGACCAGGGGTTGTGGATGAACCCATGATAATTTATGACTTGTACATGTTGAGAGCAAACCAACACATAGAAATTCCTTTTACAATTACTGTCTGAAAGAAAATGTGGCAAATTCTTAGAAAAATAGAAAAAGGCAGTAATTAGACGACAGGAAAAAAACTAGTGAAATGTCATCACTAACAATGATGCTTCTCTCAAGGATTTGACTATGCTTTGGTACAACTCATCAAATTGCAGGGCCTCTATTCATCCTTGTTTTTTTCCTCCCCCAGACAGCGCTAATGATCAATTCCAGCCCTTGCCGTATTTATTCATGAGTGTATTACACCTGGTTCCTCTTTGTTGCCGATGCATTTCCTCAACTATTACGTGACGCCTTGCCTCCCACGCTTCCGGCTCAGATGCCATATCTCTCTCTCCTCCTCTCTACCAGGCTTTGTTGAACCTCACACACACTCACACACTCACTCTCTTGCTAATCTGGTAATCTGACGTGCTTCTTTTATTCAGCGTCTCTGTCTCCACCACCCAATATCTGTCTCTTTCTCTCTCTCGTCATGGTCGTCACTCCCAGGAAGACGAGATGCATCTGCTAACTTTTCACTTGTCACACACGCTTTTAATGCGGAAAGTGTGTGTGCATGCGCGTGTTAACGTGTGTGTGGGCATTATTTGCATACAGTTGCGAGAAAAAGTTTGTGAATCCTTTTGAATTAGCAGCATTCCTGCATAAATAGCTCAGAAAAACATCATAACAATAGATAAAAACAATGTGATTTAACAAATAACACACAAGAAATGTACTGGGGAGAAGTGTGTGAACCTCTAGGACAGGGCTATTCAATCATGTGCCCTGCAGGACTGAGAGTCTGCAGGTTTTCGTTCCAACCGAACACGACAGCAGGTGATTTGGCTGATTAGCTCACCTCCAAGCAGAGAAGAGGGAAATCAGTGAAATCACCAACTAAAGTTCTGTATGGAGGAACGGTCCAAAATACCTAAGCGTTGTGCAGGTCTGATCAGCAACTACAGGAAACGTTTGGTTGAGGTTCCACCAGTTAGTAAATCTCAGTTAGTAAATGTTATCTTTATTTGAACATGTTCAATGAATGAAATTTGTATGTGTTATCTGTTAATTCACATCGTGTTTATCTATTTGTATGACTTAGATGAAGATCAGCCCATATTTTTAGGAGGTGATTCAAAGGGGTTCACAAACTTTTTCACACAACTGCTTTGTGATTTTCTGTATTTCTTTTGCATGCATACTCACATTCCTTTCGAGTGTGATGTGCGTGTGCAAGCATGCATGCGTTATGTGCATGCCCGAGTGGAATTTGAGCCGGTCCAGAAATGACGAAGTGTCATTGAGGGATGAGTACATATAGCTGTGTAGTCGGGGAGAGGCTGCTGTCACTCAAACCACTCAACAGACTCTTAGGTAGCCCAGCTGGAGTCTGCCAGACGGACACAGACTCACCTCTCAGTTTCTGCAGCGTACTCTCCACCCACTTTTTTGTCTCTCATGATCTGAATCATCTCGCTCTCTCTCTCTCGCTCTCGCTCTCTCTCTGATTATGTGTGTGTGATTATGCTCTCAGTTGGAGTAAACATAATCATAGTAACATGTATACATCTTAATCACATTTCTTTAAGGGTGACCAAGTGCATCGTGCTCAAGGACACATGAAAAGGATTAGTAGAGGAGGTGTCACTTTATACACCATGAATCAAACACTTAATCACGCAGTTGCCTTATTTGGCAATAGATGTATTATTGTGTGCATGTAAACGTAGCCAGTATATATGGCTGTCTATTCATGGATGCTGCAGCTACAGTTTCTTCTCTCTTCTCTCTCTATCCATCTCTCTTTCATTCATTATCACTCGCTCTCTTTCTCTCTCTCCCCACCAGATAGAAATAGACTGACGGGGTGCGCCGTTTTAGGGCAAGCGCAGGGGATAGAATTTCCATCCATTGATTTGATTAGGTGTCATTAGCCTGTTCAGCCTGTCGGGCGAGCCTGGCAGACAGCAAGTCACCTCTTCAGGAATGTTAGAGAGGTCCACGGTATTGATTGGCTTGCCTTTGCGTTCGAGTTCCCCACCCGCCGTTGGCCTTGTTTTACCCCTGGAATGGAGATAGCCCATCATGGAGGAGAGATAGGAATTGTTCCCATCCATCTATCTATCTATCTATCTATCTATCTATCTATCTATCTATCTATCTATCTATCTATCTATCTATCTATCTATCTATCTATCTATCCCATTCCACCTTCCCCATGGTGTCTTGCCTCCCCCCCTCTCTCTCAGCCGTGTGGTCGCTGAAGTATATGAAGTTTTAGCTGTGGCTGTCTCGCTGGGGAAATATAAGTTGGCTGTCTATTGCATTACTGTTTCTAAGCCTCACATCAGGAGGTGATAAGATTCCCTGAGGTAGAAGGAACAGGGGAAAGGGAGAAAGGGATGATGGAATGCGTGTGGGGGGCGGCTTCTCCTATGTGTGTGCCTACATGGTTATATGTGTGTGGGTACACATTAGGGCTGTCACTTTTTCACAAAATTTCATTTGAATGTGTGTCAATCTATCTGGGTTAGTGAATCTCTATATGCTGTACCAGTAAGTGTACATATATATATATATATATGTATATATATATATACACTCACTGGCCACTTTATTAGGTACTCCTACTTGTTAATGCAAGTAGAAGAATCACGAATCACGTAGCTGCAAATCAAGCTTGCAGACATGGTGAAGTGATGTAGTTTTTTGTTTGACCAAACATTAGAATGGGCAAGATGTGTGATCGAAGCGACTTTGACCGCGGCGTGCCAGACATCTCAGAAACAGCTGCCCTCCTGGGATTTTCACCATTACAGTCTCTAGAGTTTACAGAGAATGGTGCGATAAACAAAAAACATCCAGTGAGCCAAAAACACCCTGTTGATGAGAGAGGTCAGAAGAGAATGGGCAGACTTGTTCAAGCTAACAGAAAGGCCACAAATGCTCCAATAACAGCTCAACAACAGTGGGCAGAAGGGCACCTTGTTGAATCCATGCTGCCAAGAATTCAGGCTGTTCTGGAGGCAAAAGGTGCTAGATAGGTGTACCTAATAAAGTGGCTGGTGTATGTATATGATTGTATATATATATATATATATATATATATATATATATATATCCTTATACAC
>CABFOQ010014188.1:1747-22030 GCA_900660455.1 Gephyroberyx darwinii | reverse complement strand
AACCCGGAGACTGCTCTGAACATTACCTTTTGCTGCTTGCTTTCTCTGACTATACGGTGTATCAAGAATAAAGGGTCAGTTCTGATTATACCTGCCTTTGAGTGCTGCTTTTGGGTCCAAACCACTACCCGTTACACAAATCGTTATCTCTCACTGCCGCTTGGGGCAGCCAAAGTGCAAAGTTGCCTAGTGCAGCTTTAAGGAACATTCATCATACCTGTGTGCCTTAGTGTAGAAGCACGCAGTTTAATTCAAGTGGGGATACCAAATGGCTCTGGTGAATGCAGGCCATACTTTCATATGCTTTTAAAATCTGACAGCTGGGTGATGAAAAGAAACAGTGACTTCTCATCACTCTTTATCTTCCCTGTGGAGACCAACCCAGGCTCTGTGTATTCTTTCTGTCCCAGCAGTTGCTCTTGTTCTCAGGTTCTCCAGCAATAGCTAGTCTCTGTCAGTGTCTACAGCTTAGCCCCTAAGGTTTACTCCCACAGTCTCTCTCTTCTTCTCTTTCTCCCTCTTGCTCTCTCACGCTCTCTCTCGCACAGACAGACTCTCTTCATTTAGCCCTGACTCTTTCTAATGCTCTCTCTCTTTCTTTCTCTCTAGCTGCACTTGTCAATCAGTGAGAAGAGCAGGCCAGACAGACTGCCATCCACAGAGGGTCAGAGAGAGAGGTCAGAGCGTCGGCAGGGCCTGTCGACAGCTAGGCGCTTGTTATCCAGAGGTGATACCAGGGACAAATTAGATCCCTGAAGTGGAGGGAGCTGGTCAGAGGCTCCTTGTGTGGCTGGACAGACAGTCTGGATGGCTGTGAGATCTATGATGCATGGGCAACATGGCAATTAGACAAAAGCAATGTTAATAAAACTGTCTCATAAAGACAAAAATATAACGAAAAACAGTGGTAAGAGTTTGAAAGGGACAGTTGGACAGTGGACGGGACAATACCCTGAGAGTAGGATGTCGCTCTCTGAATCATTGCCTCTACCGTTCATTTCACAGCTTCTTCCATGAGGCTTGTTTTAACAACACTCGACACCCTTGCAGCTGCCTTAAAGCACCCAAACAAAACATTTCTCTAACCGGAGGGAGGTCGCAACACTATCCAATCAGGAGTAGAGCGACTTGAAGAGAAAAAACAGGGCAAAGAGCAACGGGTGCGCCATTAAGAAATAGCCTCTAAACTACATCTGACAATAGCCAAGATTGCAGCTGAACCCAATTCATCGAGGTAAAGTGGCCATTTGAGGAGGCGGGGCAGGGAATTGGTGTTCCTGAATTGAGATAGAGGAATAGAGAGAGTGTGGGGTCTTTTCTATAACCGTACATCACTGCTGCTCGCTGCTATACGCCCCTGCTGTCACTTCACATGGAAAGTCAAGGGGTGAAACGCACAAACACCCGAGCACACATGTACACATACACACATAATCATAGTCATGCAGACTTTCGTGCACACCGACACCCAAAAGGAGGCTGCACTGGGGGTCAGGGGACTGGTAATTGTAAAGAATACTAAGCAGAATGAGGTGGGGAGAGAGGCCAGAGAGCAGGGCACACCTAATCTCATGGTTACTTCCTGGGGTGCTTGAAGCCTCTGGGAAGTGTGCCAGGGAAACACCACTGAACCCAAATGCTGTAATGGCTGACTCAGCATTTCCCTATTAAAGGTTTCTACCAGCATTATCAAGTTTAGTGCCCATCTCCAGTGGCTAAAAATAACGTTCCACATTGCAAGGTTTTGCTAGTCTGCTCCAACTTTGCTACAATGTGACACAAACTAAAGACTCGACAGCATTTAGATTCATTTCTGATGCACTTTTGAGCTTTATTGCTGTCCATGGGAGCCACGATCTGATACTAACACACTGACAAGATAACAAGGAGACAGGATGAGATGAGTGAAATAGACCAGTATCCTTATTGACACCTGAACCAACAGAAATACAGTTATATCCGTTTTTTTTTTTTTGAAACATTGAAACATTGATTTCACTAATCATTTCTGTCTCTATTCCTATTCTCTACCTCCCTCTCTGTCTTTCCGTTTAGCCCCTTCTGTGTCTCTGCCTCCTTTTCTCTCTCTCTTTCCCTCTTTCTTTCTGCTGCCCCACCCTCCCTCTGTATTGTGTCCCTAGTGTGCTCCAATATCATGGGAGAAAATGTACAGCAGATCTAATTCTAAGTCTAATAAATACACTACTTAATATAGGTGGGTAAGAAGGTGTGTGTGTGTGTGTGTGTGTGTTTGGCTGCCATGACTACATGTGTCACTGCCTTGCCTGTGTGAGTGCATCCCCCTCATTTCACAGGCTCTGAGGCATAACAGAGACCACTGGAGCCGGTATATTGGCAATTACACAAATCTGCCTTCACCTCAATATTTAATGGGCTGAGCAAATTAGCCATACAAAGCAATCTATTGAGCCTTTCCTCCTCAGTTTACTGAAATACACGTGCAGCAAAGCACCTCATGAGAAAGCTTATTACACACACACCATACCTAATTGATGCAACATACTTCCGTAATTTTGACACCAAAAGGCAATCTACATTAACAACCTACCATTGAAATTCAACACAGTGAATGAATCACCTGTGATTGGATTACTAAAGCTGGATGGGATAGAGACATTTAAAATAACTCCCCCTCTGTCCATCAAATAACACCAGGCCTGATCAGCGATCTGCGTCTCCAGATGGAGCCTTGTGTTTCTTGAGTGTTAATCTTGACAAGGTTCTGACTCAGTGACTGACTTGATTAACTTGCTATAAACCGCGTAACAGAAACATGTAATGGTGCTATAGGCAGAAGAAATGTGTGTGTCAGGTTTTATTGGACAGTTGTTGGCCATCGCATGTACAGACTGAATCTGTACAGCCAGCAAGAGTAACACGTCACGGTGGGACGCAGTCATGATAATGTTCGACAGTTCCAACAAACTGTACTTTTTGGTAAAATGTACTAAATCAGTGCTACATTTGACTGGAACTTGGTGATGTGCGACGCCAACCTCAACCTCTTCAATGTGGTTTCCTATTGGCCAGGAGGGACCCACACTCGTTCATGCTTCAGAACAGCAGTGTGGGCCTGAGTTGAGTGCTGCCAGAGACACATGGTTCATTGGTAAATAACTTTTATCACTGACTAAATGGAAATTAAATTTACAGGATCTCATGGCTAACTACTTTGTCTCTACCTGTGGGTGATAGAGTTTATGCCCTGACCACATGGCTAATGACACCCCTGACCAACCTCCAGACCCCTCAGGACCAATCATATAATTATTGCCATGCACGCACTCACTCCATCATAGAGCACACCATAGGCGTGCTGAAAGGCTGCTGGATGTGGAAAGCTCCTGTATACACCTGACAAAGTATAAAATACAAATAAGATATCTGGCCTACACATTCCCGTCTAGGCCAAGATCTGAAAGCAGTAGGCTATAATAGTACCCAATTCATGTTTCATGCAGTCTGAGATGAAGCTTTCAATTTCCATCTACTATAACAGGTGTGTAGGATAACTATGGCCTGCTGTGTCCTGCATAACATTGCTATTGAAGGAGGTGTAGTTTTGCCAACTCCACCGGACATGCTGCAGGATCCGCCTGCTGGAGCTGACAACAGGCCTGCTGTTCAAGCTCGCCAGCGACTTATTGCTTGTTGAGCGTACATAGACATGAGGCAAATTCAAACTCATTTTTATTTATTTGTTTTTACATGTATTTGTTTAAGCATTCAGAACTTTCTGTACTTCAGAATTATTTCAGAGCTGTCCTCATTCATAACAACACAAGATTATCCAACTTGTAATGGGTTGATCACATGGACTGGACGCCTTACAAATACAATAACATAGTCCTAACATCTGATGAAGATGCAGCCTGGATCTGATCTGTGTCCAACACCAATGCTGACTGGACACCCACCCGACAGTGAGGTCTCTCCTATTATTGATCCATGTCGGATAGCGGCTCAGTGCGCTGCCGTCCTCCTGTGGTTGATAATAAGCGTCTACTTCTCCTTATACGTTTTTGCAATCTAGTTTCATGTCAAACTGTTTCTTTTTCTTTACCTCAGCAACAGTGTGTGTTTCTGCTGAAACAGCATTGACAGCATTAATAATTTCTTGCCATGCTTTACTTTTATCAGTTCTTGTGACTCAGCTGCTGATGCTTCTGAAAACTCTGTTGTTTTTTTCTCATGCACGCATGCGCGCACCACTTCCATTTCGGACTCCGCCATGTTCCTCTTTTCCCCAGGTTTACTTGCACATGCCCCTTCAGTCTGCAGCCTTTTATGGTGTTCAACAGGGCATTTACCTATGCAAATCGGCTTCAACAGGCACACGCATCCAATTTATCCCACGTTCATGTTTTCGTATGCACACAAGTACGACAAATTTACAAATAATTTACGAAAACATTTGTGAATGAGGCCCATTGTTTCTGACTATACATGTAACAGATCTGATCTCATATTGGGCTACATGATTTGTGTCTGTATGGTCATATTATTATTATTTTTTTTTTTCATCTTCAGTCAGTTCCATCCAACACAAGTTATAGCTAAATCCCAAGATATCACAAAAATGACATATTATAAGATACACCAATATTTTATTATCGTTGATGATGGTCATTATCGTTACCTTAGTCCTTCAAGGCGTGCAGCAGGAGCCTTATTCATGGAAGATGTGTGGCACAAGGGCTGCACATGCACTTGACTTTCATCCTTAACCAGATCTTCATCTGATTCATCAGATTGTGGGTGCATGTGTTTGTTAGGAACTATTCGTAACTGAATGAAGAATGTACAAACAGTGTCTAACTATAAATGACACATGCCTCATAGGATTGATCAAGGGGTGTCCAGAGGCAACGCTGCTGCGGTGGCAGGGGGCCAGTCTTGTTTTCATAACACTCCAATGCACCCATGGCAGTCCGTGTCAAGTCATTTGAAGTAATCTCGATGCCAGTTGGATGGTTGATATTATGACTCAGTTGTCAATTTGGCAACTGTACAGATTTAGTATGATCATCATACTATGGTCATTTTGTGATATGGGGCACTAAATAATAAAATATTACTTATTTTTATTGCCCCTTTAATCAAGTTTGTATATGTGATGACGGACAGTTGTGAGGACAACGCCAACCCTAACCATGTGTGATTTCAATATCTTACTTTTGAATTCTGGAAGGATGACAGGTGAAGGATGAGTGGTTGGCGTTGCCAAGAACTACTCCAACAAAACTTTTCCAACAAGTCTGTTTTTGAACAGTCAGCAAGACATGAAACTGTTCCATCTCGAGCCATGTCTTCTTGTAAATAAAGACAGTATAACAAACTTCTTCATGCCCTCTGCACGCATAGAGCGCAATCTGGGGAGGATCGCTTGATGGAGTTGTTTGCTAGGTAGACAGACACTGTGCAGCATTGCAACCTATATCCTAAGAGGAAATAAAATTATCTTTTTTTTTTCCTGGTTTGGAGGATTTTGCAAGGCCATATCCTGTGAGCACTGTGAAATGGCATTGAACATAAAGCCAGATTATCCTCTTTCTCTTACAACTAAATACCAGTGAGAACCAATCCTCCTTTCTTTTTTTTAACTTTCAATTGTATAGCTACAATTGAGCTATTTATTTTTCATGTTTAAGGAGAAAGTAATTGGTTTGTATTATGTGTATTACGTGTTTACAGGCAAGTGTGCATGCACACACACACTATACACACAAACTTAAGCTGGAAAAAAAGCAGGGTTGTCAGAGGGAAAATTCCTCAGTATTATTTTTTTGTAGAAATGTCTGATTTTTTCTTGGATGTCATCAATAATTAATTCCAAGAATCAGAAAGAAATGTGGTCATCATCATTCCTTCAAAAAGACAGGGAAGACTTCCTTGAGTCTTTACCAGTAATTAGCAGATTCCATTAGTAAAAACTGATGACAAAAATCATGAGGATCAAAACTCAACTACAGTATTTCATAGAGGAAACAAGAGGCAGTTGAGGGTATTCATTTTAATTCATTTTTATCCACCATTCACTTAAGAAAAGAGAATTGTATGTTTTTCATCGTAATGTTTGCTGACTCTGTCAGAGTGTGTCCCTAAACACAGTGAACATTCCTTGCACTTTATTTCAAATAGTGGTATGTGATTTTGATCATTTTACAAAGTAGTCTGAACTACTTTTTCTAGGAAACTTAATTTAACAAACTATTAGTAACTAGTTATCTGAAAAACTACACTTTCAAAATAGCTTCCCCAACACTGTATGTATAGCACACTATCTTTTACAGTCACGTTTTGTCTTTGCAAGTGGCAAACAATGCCAACCTTTATTTGCCTGCAAACTTTCCCTATTTGTATCAAGGGTTAAGTGGCAAGAAGGCTGATCAGGTATTGTCTGTGCTAGACAAGCTCATTAATGTGTCACAATTCATTATCAGGGCCACGTTCTCACCTTGTCAGGTGACTAATGGGAATATCAATCATAGGCTTCCCTATCATGACCCTTCTCACATTTTTGCTTCGCATCTTGCCTCTGTTGACTTCTCATCCCGAAATACCACCAGGCCCGAACAGATCTGTCTGGAACAAATGTCAAACACAATTCGGCTCAGGAGTAAACACACACAAACATGGCTGACATACAGACAGTTCCTGTTCTTTCTATAAGTTTTAGGATGTTTTCCAATCATGATTGCAATCATTTTCTTAAGTGAAAAAAATATCTGTATTTACCAATTTCATATGTTTTTTTAAAGGAAGTTTTGTAGTAAAGAAAATAGTTTAAAGGGATGCTAGTGCAGGTTTAAAAATAAGTGAACCTTCTCTTGAATTAGTTAAATCAAGTATGGTTTAAGCTGACGCTCTTCCAGAGTGACATACAGCGTGTGGGCAACAGCACAAAAAGCCTTGATCAACGGCATCACAAGTGAAGTAAGGAGTGTAAGGGTCATATTAGGTAATCTGACAAAGGTACCAAAATGTACTCCATGTGTAAATGTGTGTGGGTAGTATTAGTATTGTCAGTTCTATGTAGTGTTTGAGCCCAGCCCTGCATGGCCACACCTTAGCTCACTTCCTGGGTTAATAAGGAATAGGTGATCAGTGGCATCTGGAAGAGAACAGAAAAAACACACTGAAGAGCAACATGGCAGCTAAATGAAACTAGGACGATTCCATAGTTGGTGAGAAGGATATTTAGAGGTCCTGACCGTTTAGGAGTTTTTTTTTCCTGACAAAATTAACTGAACTAAACAGATCTGGTAAGACTATTTCTTTTTCTTTTTCAGCATTTTGCTTTTAATGCAAAGGAAAGTTTGAGAGCTTCCTTTTGGTTAATATTCAGCGTTGAAGGCATGTTTGTTATAAATCTAATTAGAACAAAAAAGTGTCAAAGTCTTTGCCCACAACCGGTTTAACTTTGTGCTACATCAATCAAACAAAAATCAATGAAAAACAAATCAATGAAAAAGAGGGACACGCTGAAGAAGGCATGTAGCCAAACATTTGTGTTATTTGTTCCCTTTCTGTTCCCTCTTTGCAATAAATGCTAATTGGTAATTAAAATGAGCTAATCATAGACACAAAAATCCATTATTTTTATGAAATCACCCCAATTAGTAGAGGTATATCATTATAAAGCCATGATGCATTAATTCAATTACTGTCAATGCAATTGGTTAAGGTAGCCTATGTCATAACGCCATTGCAGACAGACCTGTTCATTTTGAACATTCAGCCTGGTAGTGTAGTTTACTGTAATCAAACTACCATCAAGTGTGTGTAAAAGTGTTTATCATAAATGAATGACGTGAAACATGGGTAAATGTCGATATAAAGCCACAAAAACATAAACAAACAGAAGAGACAGCAGGAGAGAAAGCATAGTGCAGACTCAATGGCAGATGCACTGGGTCATGAGGCCAAGGTTGACTTCCCGATACTATTTCTTTCTCCGTCTCTCTTTAAAGAGACTTTTTTTGTACCGATTTGATATAGAGCCAGGGGTGAGAGGAGTTCATCGACTTGGACAGCTCGATAGCAGGCGTTGCTTCAAAAACTCCTGCTCTCAAATTACCCGTGATTTCATTTTTGCGTGTAAATATGTGTTTCTTGTCAGGTGCGTGGCGGTGAAGAAAAACTGGTGAGCAGACAGCTCTGACAAGCAATTACACCTTAGCTTGTTTGGAAAGCAGGTTGGGATGAGCTCTGGGCAGGACAGGGGAATGAATACTCGAGAGGCAGAGGAAGATAGCCAATAGGACAACGGTGGCAAGAAAACCAGGGCCAGAACATTGGTTTTGATTTCATTCAAGTGCTTCTGGGATTGGTTGAACTTGTCTGGTGCGATGGGAGCAATTGATTTGCCTCAATGCGAGCAAATAAACCCACACCACTTGGGGTCTCATTTACAAAAAGCCCCGTGGTTAGAGAACCTGCTGTAATCCAGATCCAAACTGTCAATCAGCCGATTGGAAATGTTATTGCAGGCCAGTAGGGTGGCCTAGTGGAGTGACCATCCAATGACTAAAGGGTCACACGTTTGATCCCTGAAGCAGCTTGCATCTGTTCAAATTAACAATAATAATAGCTTTATTTATATAGCACTTACCTATAAAAAGGAGGCAAGAATTGGGAAGCATGTGTGTCCTTGAGCAAGACACTTGACCCCTATCTGCTCACTAAAGTTGTTCTGGATAAGAGTGTGATCTAAAAAATAAATGAAAAACCTTTGGTATTTCTAACAAGAATAAAATAATTTAGACCCCCAAATATCATAAATTCTATCTTCCTAATTGCCATTGTTAGTAGTTTTAAGTTTGTAATGTTCTTTACAATCTCTATAATGAAGGTTACATGAGTTACATAAGGATGTTTAGATTTTCTAGTCTTCTCATTGGCCTATAATCACCTCATCCCAACAACAGTCAATAATATTAGAACACGCGTAGGTTACAAATTGTTTTCTTTTCTGTAATAAGGAACTCATTAGTTTGGACAGCATCAAAGTAGCAAGCCCATCACAGCATCGTATTTATTACCAGATAATGGACCTCCCTACTCCCTAAAGCAGCATACCAGAGCTTCTGCGTGACCTTCATAGGGTACCTTTATTCTCATATTTTCATTAATTAGAGAAGGAAGAGAAAACACAAGAGTGATCAGTGTTTTTTCCATCTTATAGGTGGTTGATAGTGGTTTATCATATTTTCCTTTTCCTGAGTATAACCTGCCATATGCAGACTGGCACAATCCACTAAGTTGTTTTTTGTGTTTTGTGTTTTGTGTTTTGTTTGTGTTGTTTGTGTTTTGCGCACTGTTTAGTTCAGTAAAGTAACACTAGAAGCATGCTGGTACAGCATCCAAAAATATTTGGCACTGGCCAACAGTGAGAGTCCTGTGGAAAACTGAAGTGCTGATACTACACCATACCAAGCCAAAGTATTTGTGTGCATTAGGTAAAACGTGATTTTGAGGCAAGCCCATATAACCTCTCCTCCACATAGGTGAATTCATGTTGTATTTAATGGTCTGATGGCAATCGCATTGGGTCATTAAGTCTGCTAAGATGGCATTATACCAAGGCCATGACTTTAGGTCTTAGATTGTGTTCATACTGCAGGCAATTATGCTCAATTCCAAATTGTGGGTCATATCTGGGTTTTTGTTTTGGGGACTGTTCATATCCATTTAAAAATGTAACCAATACCAGTGTAAACTGTGAGACACCTCGAACATACACCTGTGCGCTGATATACAATAACAAAAAATGTCCCATCCTCACTGTACTTTGGTCAAGCTAGCTAACATGGAAGCTGCTCAAGGATGGCTCTTTATGTATTGGATTTTGATGTATTTGTGTGCAAATCGGCAATGACTTCATCATGAGATGATACAGGCAAGAAATAATTATAACAGTTCTGTCTGAAGTTCTAGAAATGAAGGCGAGAAATAATGACAACCATCAAGTTAATGACGTAAACTTGACTGGTAACCATGGCAACACTGAAAAATTGAGTCACATTCAGCTGCAGTATGAACGTAGCCTTTGACATCTCGCTATCCAAGTTGATAATACTACAATACTACAGTCTACAGCAGTGCAACAGAACATGCTCCCAGCTACAGAACACGGAGGAGTCAAAGGAGCCCCTAGTCATGTCAAGCATGTAAAAACGCACAAAAGGACACGGAGAAGACCAAGAAGCAGCAGCGCATATGTCTTCCACCCATACACCCTTAAACAGGGCTGATGAGGCAGCCATGCCTCGCATGGAATGAGCTCTGACACCTGATGGCGGAGTCAAGTCCGATCTGGTGTAGGCTAAAGAGACACCCTCACATAACCACTGTGACAGACGCTGTTTTGAGAGAGCACAACCTTTCGTGGAATCCCCAAAACACACAAACAGCTGCTGCGTCATCCTGAATGCAGCTGTGTGCTGAATATAGATGGTAAGTGCCCGTACCAGGCACAGAAAATGTAACTCCGCCTCAGACTCATTAGAATGAGGAAGTGTATGGAAAGCCTTTCAGCACAATATCCCTAGAACGATAGGAACTCCTTATGTTCTTGGGCAGGAAGGTGGGATTCGGCCTGAGCAAAGCAAAGGAGCCATCCCCATTGATAGACAGACAGCTCGGGTGCACCGACAAAGCACCGATCTCACTGACACGCTTGGATGAGACTAGCGCGAGTAGCAGTGCAGTCTTAAACAATAGAGCATCTAGAGGGGCCTGGGACAACGGCTCAAAAAGACTCTTTGTCAGCCCTTGTAGAACAGTGGGAAGGTCCCAGCGTGGTGCTAACACCCGTTTGACTGGCCTTACACGTCTGGCCCCCTGTAAGAATCTATTGACCAGGGGGTGACTGAAAACAGGCTTGTCATCGTATCCAACATGACATGCTGAAATAGCAGCAGCGTAGACCTTAATGGTGGAGAAGGATAATTCCTTATCCAACAAGGATTGAAGGAATGAAAGCACCTGCCCTACCGAACAAGAGGTCGGGGCGGTGCCATTGCTGTTGCACCATTTTGAAAAGGCATTCCATTTCGCTGCGTAAGCAGTGATAGTGGAAGAGGCATGTGCGTTCTGAATGGTACCAAGTACTGCTGTCGACAACCCCTTGTCCTGAAGAATCAACCTTTCAGAGATAGCTTGTGACACTGCGTCCTGTCTCATCGGGACTGGCCATGGGCCGCATGGGACAAGTATTGTAGCTCGGGGGAACCACAGGGCTGACTGTGTCTCTGGAGCCACAAGAATGAGGGTTAGACGCTCTTGTCTGACCCTCTACAACAGAGGACTGACCAGCTGGAGAGGTGGGAAGGCATAGAGGAGAGTCTGGGGCCATGTAACATGGGCCTAGAGAGAACCACTAACTGAGAACACTGCAATGAGTGTTCTCTCTGGAGGCAAACAGGTCTACCTGGGCTTCCCTGAATCTCTGCCAGATCTGTTTGACAATGTCAGGATGTAACCGCTACTCTGCCCAGAGGAACCCCTGTGGACATGGTAATGGGGTCTCTCCAATGGTTCAGGTCTGATGTCACTGAGAGCGGAATGGACAACATTCTGCGCTTGTGGCGCCTGGAGTCTAATTTCTGGTGGGCAAACCATCTTTGCAGTTTGCGTATGAAGAGCAGACCCAGGGGAACCACTGGGTGAGCTGCTGCCATAAGCCCTAGGAGACGCATAACTGATAGGACCGTCACGACCCTGTGGGCGTAGAATGCAGTTAGCGCCGATAAAATGGCTACTTGCCTCTGGGGTGAGAGCTTTGCTGTCATAGATGTTGAATCTAGGGATACACCTAGATACACCAGTTGATGGCTGGGGAACGTGTGCTTTTCTCCCAATTGATGGTGAAGCACCTTATGTCTTCCCTGGCTTCCTCCTCCGATGGGCTCAGAACCAGGATGTCATTGAGGTAAAATAGAATTCTTATTCCTCGTTGACGAAGCAGGCCCAGTGCCACCTCGACGACTTTGAGAAAGTGCGTGGGGCGAGAGAATAGCCAAAGGGGAGGCATTGGCACTCGTACACTCTGCCCTGAAAGGTGATGCTGAGTGAAGTGCCGGTATCTAGCCATGAGCCTATCCCTGGGAAGGGAAAGGCAAGTGGCACAGTCCGCTTTTTCCATGGCAGCTCTAGCATGCTCCAGAATGTCCGCCGGGTGGGAATTACAGCTCTTGGCCCTGAGAAGGGCCGTTGTTTCATTGATCAAGGAATACATACTCTTTTAGCTCAGGTGTTCGCTGAAAGAAAAAGGAGGATGAATGCCGGGAGACAGCATTATATACAGGCACTTGGGGGTGGAGTCCCAGCTGACAGGTGCATCGTTGAATTTTCAGTGCTCGCACAAGAGCATAGCCCATAAGGCGAAGCCTAAACGGTGAAGCCTACGAGAAATACGAGACGAGAAAATCCAATGCGTAACCTTCCCACTATATGCCCATATGTGGATGTCAGAGTTGGAGGCTGGGGAAGTGGGCTTGACAGATGGGCAAGCCAGCCCACCTCTCCCTGGCCACGAGCCAGGAAGTCCCGCCCTCAGCGGGAGTCCTAGGGGGGGACTGTGGCTCTTTGGGAGAGAGCACAGTTATTTGGTTCAGAGATGTTCCATTAACTTGATTAATGGCCTAATTACCGCCAGTAAACACTCCTAGGAGATAAGAGGCCGGTAGGAGGAGAAAGGTTGGGGGGCGGTAGAGAGAGACAGAGACTGTGAGAGCTTGCTTCAAGGATCACACTTCAGGCAGTAGTCTTTTTTTTATTTATTTTTTTGTCCAGAGTAGTCCAAAGGTCTCTATGTGATGTGTGTGTCAACGTGTGTGCTTATGTATGAATATGTTCTTGCTTGGAGGCACATGAATTCTTTATTTTTTCCTTGTGTATGTTGTCATTAGCAGACCTTCTTCCCTGCTTGGCTGCATTCCTCCCACATAAAAAAGACATCATTGTGTGCTGTATGTAGGGGCAGCGCGTTCTCTCCTTTATCTGCTGCTCGCCATCTCTTCTTCAAGCCCAGCTGGTTCATTGTCAGTCCATTTCACTTGCCCTTTCACTACCAAAGAGCACACATCGGTCTTACAGTAATGTTACTTATTTACTAACTACCGTCTTACTGTCGCATGGTGGAATTAGTCTGTCTTTTTGAATGCAGAGTATTACTGTTTGAGCCATTCAGATTTTCAAGACCTATTTATGTCTTTTTTCTCAGAATGTGAAGATGAAACTGACATACAGAACAGAGCAACAAAACTTATTTTATATCTAACTTGCCCTCAGGTGTAGTCACTGGCAGGAACCAAGAATCAAATGGAAACTCTGCAAATCATGGTTTTCCAGCTCTCTGAAAATAGGAGCTGATTGTGAAACAAATGGCCCCCACAAACGTTTTGGAGTAGCGTCTGGTGGCCCCTCTGCCATTTCTAATTGCTGTGTAGGCGGCTTGCTTCAGCTTCGGTTCCCTCTCCCCTCATCTTCCTCTACAGATGTGGGTTGAGAGTGTTAGGAGGCCTTTGCTCTCTCTCGCTGAGAGAGGCACGGAAGCAAGCCTTCATCCTCCTCCACACTAGTCTGAAATGCAGCCAAGTTCACACAGGCAGCGGCCTGCCCTGTGCAACACTTACAACTAGTTCAAAGGCCAGTTCCTGCTCCGCGACTTGGAATGGAAACGTGCATTCTTCTGGTAATTAGTGGAATAGTGTGGTAAAATAAGTGCAAATGATGCAAAGCTGGGAATGTGAACTATGATCAATGTGTGGGCAAAATAACTGAAATATCTTGTTGGTGTTAGCTAGAACCTACTGGGTTGTGTGTATATATAGTGCCTTGCAAAAGGATTCAACCCCCTTGACCTTTTGCACCTTTTGCTGTGCTATTAAGTTATTTCAGAACACATTTATCTGGGATTTTTTTTATCTGAGTTCTATGCAAACCACTCATATTCAATCAAAGTGCAAACAAAATGGTTGAAATTTATGTGGAAGGATATAATTAAAATAACAGATAAATCAAGTTTGCATAAGTATACAACCCCTTTGCTTCGTTCAGGTGAAGTTGCCACATTAGCAAAACTTTGTTCAATATTTGGGATTACCGTTACTCATATTTAGATTGTATTTATTATTCTGAACATTGATTTCCATTCAAAAGTTTTTCTTAAACGTCTTGCTAACAAAGCTGAGACCAAGTCCCTTCACTAGATCCTAATGGGACTTAATGGGATCTCTGGGTGGAGGATGGACTCTCCAACAGAATACCGAAACACAGTATGGGATCTGTGGTTCATTTTCAGATGACATTAGAGTCCAGGTCTTGAAGTTTAAAAGAAAAGAGATCATCAAACTCCCATCGCTGTTTGTGAAAATACAGAAGGTGAAATAGTTTTTCCTGTCATGAAATTAGAGTCCAGGTCTTAAATACAAACCATTCATTTGCAGTCATTATGGTTGAAAATACAGAAGGTGCAGTTTCAGTGGGTTTTTCCAGTCCGTTTTTATTACAGAAATCAATGGAGAAATTGGACAGGACGTAGTGCACCTTCTGTATTTTCACAAACAGCGATGGGAGGTTGATGATTTATATTTTCTTTTAAACTTCAAGACTTGGACTCTAATGTCACCAGAAAATGAACCATGCTATGTTTCAGTATTCCGATGGAGAGTCCACCCTACACAAGATCCCATTAAGTCCCATTAAAATCTAGTGAATGGACTTGGTTTCAGCTTTGTTAGCACAAAAGTTTAAAAAAAAGTTTGAAAGGAAACCAATGTTCAGAATAATAAATACAATCTCTAATGAATACTTATGCAAACTTGATTTCTCTGTTATTTTAATTTTATCCTTTCACATAAATTTGAACAATTTTGTTTTCACTTTGATAGAATAGAGTGCTTTGCATAGAACTCTTATTTTGCTTAAATCCCAAATAAATGTTTTTGAAATAACTAAATAGTACAATAAAAACTCTGCAGTCAAGGGGGTTGAATACTTTTGCAGGCACTGTATCTGTGATAGGGCCTCAACAAAGAGTATGTAAGCTTCATGATATATCATGTCTTGCCAAATCCTTTGCAGGGTGTCTCATTTACATGAGACGTGAGTGATGGTAGTGATTGTGATCATTGTAAAAGTGATGCTTGACTGCTGATTTCTTTCCCATGAAGGAGCCAATTTTGTAAAAGAAGACAGTTTTTTGTTAAGATTCATTATAACTGTTGTTGTCAACAAACTTAATCACTGCAGTATGAAGTCTTTGGAAACCTCCCCCTTGGCAGTTAGCGCTGCTTCATTCCACTTAGCTCTTGCTTCTTTTGCTACTCTGCAAATATTTTATTGTTCGATTGGGGTTCATTTTGAATCCCTCACACGGCATTGCTGTTGACTTGGTATGAAATGCTGACATTTTCCTTTAAAGTAAGGTCTGTGGCCCTATCCCGTGTACACGTGTATGAAATAGGGCTCTCCTATATTGTTTTCATCGATTCTGTCATGGCAACCTTGTAACAGAGGCCTGCTTCATAATTGGATTTCTACATTGGACACAATAAGCTTCAGTTCCCCAGCAAAACCGTAGAGACGGAGGAAAACGGAAATGCTTGTCTAGTTCTGTGTGATGCAGAGATATGGCCTCCTTTGCTGCAGAGAAATGACTGATCTAATGAAGATCAGATTTCACACAAAAAAAAGCACAATTTTTAAATATGAAATGGTATATTCATCCCCATGAATGAAACCCACACAATAACAGGACAGATAACTTAGTATCGGGTGGCAAGAGGGAAAAAAAGTATTGTAAAAGGAAACATTATTTATTTATATATTTTTTTATGTTTAATAGTGAAGGATAGAAACTATTTTCTTGTGTTTATCCCCAGACACAATACAAAATGCATACTATTGGTGGTATCTGGTCATGATAAATGCTCCCTTCTTTTTAAGAGTTTCACAAGAACTGGCCAAGATTCAGGACCTACCTGAAAACAACCACAGCGATTTCTGCTAGAAAATGTTGACTTTCAGGGCAACGTCAACTTATTGTTCAGAATAAGGTCATCATCCTATAAACACAAAGTTTCTTTCTATTTATTTATGACGCACTCTGTCAATAGGAGATCATTTCACTGGATGCATTACAAAAACATGTTTTATTTCAACATCTAGTGACTAGTTTTGAGGAAATTCTTGAACCAGGTGGGGCAGCATTAAAAAACGAGTTTAATTATCTCATGCTACAGACTTACTTTTTCATTTGTTCCAAGAAAAGCAAGATTTTAAGATCCAATACAAAATTGTAGCACTAGTTAAGATGGAATGTTTTGCAGTGTATGAATAATAAAACAATGCAAGTGTAACATAGGATTGTTTCATCCCCCCATTATGTTACCAGAGCTCAGTTGGCCACATGGTGTAGAAGCTAAGGCCAGCATCTGGAACCACACATGTCCCTCTCCTCTTTCCTCCAGACTTAATATAGTGAGGAGGAGGGCAGAGTGCCCACTCCCTCAATTAAAAAGAGTTTGTCTTTAAAGGGTGGTGACGTGATAAATACTATAGGCTATGAGGCTGCACTAACAACCAACATGTGGCTCAGTTAGGGATTCCTCTGGTTGGACAGCAGGGTGGCCTAGTGGTTAGAGATCATCCTTCCATCGTATGACCCAGGTTCAAGTCCCTGTGTTGTCAAGGCTGAAGTGTCTTTGATCAAGGCAGTTTGTAGCTGACCTGCACTCTGATCTCCCTGTGGAGGGGGCAAGAGAAAAGAGAACTTCCCTATGGGATCAATAAAGTATCATATTATGGCTGCAAGCTTAGCTGCAATCATCCTTGTTTGCAGAGGATTAATATTATGTGAGGATCTCAAGTAATTAATGAAGCATCGCCCATTCTCTCAGTTTGGTAAACGCATTTGCATGGGATAATGAAATTCGCTGAAATCACAGGTGCCGAGGAATCATTTGTATAAGGTTAATGTTTTACGTTTCCAATTTGTCACTTTCTGATTTAGCAAAACAAAAGCTGAAGTTTGTGCTGAAGTTTGTGCCAAAAATCTAGGGAGGAAGGAGGAGGAAGGAAGGAGGAAGGCTCTGAATGCATCAGAACCTTCCTGCTTCCTTCCTCCTCCTTCCTTCCTAGATTCTACCACTGCCTCCAATTTTCATGGCAGGAGAAAGAGAGAGATTGAGCAATCTTGAGTAAAAAATGAAATCGCACAAAATATGAGGGACTGTGTTTTACTTACAAACTTTAACAAAAAACTTTAATTACAGATATGGCAGATTTACACTGGATTTAAATCGTTGACAATTTCTGCAATTGTTACAAATCACTGGACATCCCCAGGTGATGTTAGCCCTGTGTGAATACAGCTATAGTGGGAGTGACTGCAATTTGATCTAAAAGTTTGCATGCATGTTCCAGCTGCTGCCCAGTTCCTGTGAAACCACAGAAAGGAGAGGTCTGATCCATTTCAGTTGTCTGTAGCACCTTGACAGGATCTTTTATTGTGGTTTTCTCTCCTATTGAGTTTGAGCAGAGGGAAATGGAGAACACAGTGGCACAACAGATGGCATCTCACACCCTCACTGTCCCCTGAGCCCACTCAGTGACCGGTGCCATGCTGCCACTTTGGGCACAGGCAGTGTGAGGCAGAATTCATTAGCAGGATCAGACAGGCAATAAGGAGGTCTAGAAGACAAGGAATCACCGGTCAGAGGGATCAACGTTTCTTGTGTTTCTCCCTTTTTCAAGAAGTTCCATTGTTGCTCAAGTTATTGTAGTGTGTCTGCGTAGCGAATGGATCCCTCTGAGTCTTTCCAGTGAGCAATTATCACTTGAGAGCTGAGATTTCAGGACTTGCGTTGAAGATCCCTGAAAATGAGTCATCGGTTCAGGAAATGAACACTAACTTGGCCGATACCAACTGAGTGCAAATGCTTTTTGTTGCAAAACCAAACAGTCCCCTTAGTAGATACACCGCGCAATCCTTAAGGAAGGGGGTTCAAAAGACCACACTCTGACGCACCATGGGGAAAGAGGTGGAAATAAATGGATTGAGGCAACCAATTCACAGTAGAGTAACCTTCGCATCCATGCTCTAACATCTCAGCCTCTTGTACCTTTTTATACACATTATATTATAGTCCAATGGCCTTTTTGGATTAATCTCCAATTCAAGACTTTCAAATGGAATGAGATGGAAACACACACTTGTGCTAGGGCTCAGCTGCATCATCAGTAGTAAGGACCACTCGCTGTAGTCCTTGTGTTTTGAATTGACCTCTCAATAGCTCTCTGCAAAAGAGTGGATACAAGAAAATACGCTTTGTAATTATTGTCAGGTCAATGGATGCCAAGGCAGCGCCAACGTGGGTAGAATTACTCAATAATGCTGAGAGGGTATTTGAACAGATTCCAGGTTTCAGCAGTTCACTGCCGTTAGATTAATGTACATCAAAATAAACTCAAATGTTCCATTTTGCCAGGAGGCCAGAGGCCATTCATTTCACGAGTTCACCTTGTTTCATTATATCAAGAGAGAAAGGAAACAAAGAATTGAAAAGACCTCCTTAACAGTAACTCAGCAGCAATTTTCTCTTCTGGCGCTCTAGAAGACCCCTTAGAGGATCACTCAACCTGCTCTTGGAAACATGAGCCGAGCGGGACATTGTTCAGACACAAGGGAAAGCTGTATTCTCAGTGAAGTTTTAATTACAAGGATGGGGAAAGCGTCACAAAATGGTGCTTAATTTCACATCTAGGAAGTAACGGTCTGGCAAGTTGAATCAAGCACTCTTCTACGACATGTTTTTGCTCACATCTGGTATCATCTGCAGTTTTGTTGTTGCAATCTCAAATTGGCTCAGGATTAACGCAGTTGGTCACTTCTGTTTCAGCCAGGCTAGTCAGTCTGGCTGTTTGTCTGTGTGCCTACAACAACTTAGTGCCCAGAAAGGGGAAGAAGCTGCAGCTATGTTCCTCATTTCATATTCCCCCTGAAGAACTCCAGACTATATTCGCACAAACTCTGGCTCCTGAGACAGACTGACTCTCTCTCTCTCTCTCTCTCTCTCTCTCTCTCACACACAAACAACCCAACTCTCCTGGATATACAGACCTGCGTAGAATAGCAAGAAGGGAGGCGATACAAATGATAAAATATGGTACTGTAGTTGGCCATTGTCTTGAATGGATTTGTCTGCGGGGTGAACATAACTGTGGTTACAGAGCAATTGACCTTGAGAGTCTCTTGTGTTCCTATATCTACTGCAAAGCTCGATTTAACAAATTAAAAATTCTATCTAGAAAGTTCGTATTTAAAGGAGCGAATGTAGGCCAGCTGAGCAAACATATCTAATAGTCATACCGCATGGTCTCAAATGTAACTAATACTTTTATCCTTACCTGCGTGATTAAATACACCCCAGACTGAATGGGTCAGGCAAAATTAGTCAAATGCATAATGCAAAAATAGAAGATTTTCTCAAATTATACAGTATAACATTCCCAATAAGCCTCAAAGTAAATAATTATTTCCCTACACTCCTCTGTTTGACTCGGTTAAATCTGTCCTGTCTGAATGTAATGCAATATGCATTATCAATTTGAGTCTGAGGATGGTGGGGCAAGCTGGTGAGTTTAGGTTCAACAGCGCCACCCTCTGACCAACCTGAACATCTGCAAAAGCCCACTTTCCATGTATGACTCACAGTCCAAATTCTGCATCATAAGGATATGTGTCATCATGGCTCATGGAAAAGTAATATGGAATATGGAATATGGAATAGTAATAATACTGTTTAGTGCATGAATGTGTTGCCTTGTCCATCAATCAGATCCAACTTCAATATGCACTATAAAATCAATGTGGTCCATATGTCTTTATCTGTGGATGCAGGAAGTGTTGCTTTTATTTAGGATAATAGAGTGTTTATTGGAGAGGGTTGATGCAGCAGGCCAATTGCGTAGACACTGAGGAAGTAAGTACCATAGTGTTTATCCAGCAGTCAGAGGACACACACACACACACACACATGCTGTTCTTTACCCTGCCTGACAAACTCGGGGAGATGCTTGAGTAAAGATGACACTTGTCTGACTTGTCTGTTCCCCGATCAGCGAGGAGCTTCAGCAAACTCCTCAAACTTGTTCTGGCCCCCCCGGAATTCATGGACCTGGGACCAGTGCAACTCCCCAGCACATCATGTCAGAGTTGTGCTCCTCTGTTGACTACTCCTGCACATTGAGTAC
>CABFOQ010014180.1:1602-16005 GCA_900660455.1 Gephyroberyx darwinii | reverse complement strand
TGTCAACATTGTTGGCCTTCAAGGAAACACAGCAGGAGCACAGAGAGAGACGACACTTTAATTTTTATTTTAATTGGAAACAGTCTGAGATTTTTTATTTGCATAAATTGTGCACACACACACACACACACACACACACACACACACACACTCTCTCTCTCCATCTTTCTTCTCTTTCCCCTCTAAAAGAAGAAAATAGAGAAACACTTACGTATCTCAAACAAATTCAAACACTGGAATGTTATTCCACTGCCTGTGTGGCAGAGGTGAAGACGTTAAGGAATTAAAGTGTAATTCACACAAGGACCACACGACAACATTTGCTGAGAAGATAGTGTGTTAAAACTATATGCAGAAAGCACAAAACTACTTTTCCCTCGTCTCTACTGAAACCATGTCTGTAGAGTGGAAGCCTGTGAAAACGTACCAGAGGAGAGAGGGGCCAGGGAGTGATGGAAGAGAATTGGTGCCAAATTGTGGGAGTGGGTGTATGATCAGCTCTGGTAATAATTGGAAGGTCTGAGTCACAGCATGAAAAACTTAAATCACACATGCGCCTCACCCAATCACAAGAGGCCCGACCCAAGTCAATAGTCAGGTTTTGTTTGTAACTGTGGTTTGTTTTCTTGACAGCAGACATCAACATTTTTTTTGTTTGTTTATAAGGTAAACAATATTTGTCTCCTATTTTAACCCCCTTCTCTTTAAAGACACTAAATAATGAAACTAAATAATAAAACTCCCTCCAAGTCCTTCCTTTAGTTGAATAGTCAGCAGTAGAAAGAGACAGGAGAGATCAGGTGAGAGAGAAGGGATGACATGCAACATATGATGTTTGCATGAACAGCATCATACGTTGTAGTTGGTGAACAAAATGAGCCACGCTGAATAGTTCAGCAGTTTTTTAAATTGAGTTTTGCAGTTTGTGGGCCTACATGTGAAGACCCACAGCTGTTTGCTGTGATGTGGGTTCCATAATGACACTAATTTTACTGTTCCCATTTAAGACAATACTGTATCAATCTGGAGGACATTTTATCCTTGAGTGGAAAGGTGTCAAAGAGGGGGTAGTCAATAGAATCTGAGAAAGAAATAGGCTATCATGAAGTTGCCAGTCATAAAACGTGACTGTGATTGACACAAGGATAGAGTAAAAAGACACTTAGAAAGATTAAAAGATGAGAGTCTAGAGGTTGAAAGTGTTGGCAGCTGGAAGTCATTCTTGTATGGAATCAGAAGGAGAACAACAACAAAAACAACAACAACAAAATAACAGCAACATTTTAATAGAATTTAATGAAAAAGAAAACAAATATACATGATCATTGGAGAAAGGTTCCTTGTCTCTTGTCCTATCATCTTGACCACAGACCCACTCAGCAGGGCACAGCAGCCTGCACACCCAAGCTAATGGCACTGTTAAAATTAAGGAGACTTACTGCACCACCGAGACAGTAAGAGACAGCTGGAGTTGTGTTTATGTGTGAGCAAGTACATACGGCAGAAACAAAACAACAGCTACAACTACACTTAAGGTGATTACCACGCAGTTTAAGAGTTCATATGATATTCCTGTCATCTTGGAAAATCCGATCAATACTGGTGAACATGAGCAGCTCTGAAAACCAGAAACCAAAGGACAAAGCAATGAACCTGGGATCGTCTCCATAGAGACCGGATTGGAAAAGGTGGTGAGAGTGACTGCAGGTAGAATCCAGGGGGACTTCCTGAGGGCAAGTGTGTGTTTTGGGGAGACATGGCTCAAAGCACAGACACCCATCTCATAACTATGGTGCTTTAATATTATTGTATTAAGATAGCGTTGATATTAGTAGATACCTTGCATGGTGGAACTGGGAAATCACACTGTCCCTCAGATGCTCTTTATCTATAGTTAAAGATGTTTAAGGACATTTTTTTGACCGATAGTGAAAAAAATGTATCGTGCTAGTGAGCATGATAGGGTTAATGTGATTGTGTGTTGTTTTTCTTTACTTGACGGGCTGGCTAACTGGCTTCTTCCTGGGAATCTAACAAGCAGACAGACTGATTATTGATAATTGTTTCCACAGTGTAAGATTCAGATATATCGCTGCTTGGTAAGTCCTGGCCAATGTAGTTTAAAAGCATCCCCTCTGCTGGATCTGTGTGGGCCTCTTTGTGTGGATGTCGATGATAAGTTCTTGCGTCATCAACCTCCACTGTTTGTTGTCCCACTGAGTCTCCCTTAGGGGCAGGTGCTCTTATTGCTTCAAGGTCTTGTGCATAAGTTCCTAGTATATTAAGCCTAGATTCAATGCTTCCAAATTCCTCATCGTCTAGACTATAGGACCGTAGCCCTTCATTTCCTAACACAGGTGGCCCTACTCTCTCTTCTGCTTGTTCTACATCAGTGACTGGCGGTGGTCCCACCGAACAACTTTCAGCTATATTTGGCACATCAGCTCCCAGTTCACCTTGTGTTTGAAATTGTAGTTGTAATATATTGCCCTCGACTGTATGTGGTCCAGATATGTGTGAAGCTGTGGTATTTAGATCATCTGGTCCACCTTCAACAAGACCTGCTCCATTGTGTCTGTGTGAAGCAGTCCTGGTCTCTATTGCTGTATCTATAAGACAAAAATAGAGTGGTTTAGTGAACAGTTATAGCTTTTATCCCATTTAAACTTAGCAGTTACAAGTCCACTGATATGGCTCCTGGACTAAATCCAACAAGGTTAGGTACACAAAAGGATTTCATCATGGGTACAAAATCTGTTGGGCTTGCCTTTGGATAGTGGCCTGCAACGATGTGATTAGCAAGCTAACATGCACAAAAGTGTTTTGAAAGTCTTTAATTAAATCAATGCAAGTCCATTCAAAATCACTTTCAGTGTGAGAGCTCTAGCCCTCCAGGTTCAGGCCATTTAACTTGCTGACAAATTCAACTGGTGATGATAGGCTGATTGGCTTGAACCCTGGAATCACTGCTTACAGCTAAGATGTGGAAACCAAGCACATGAAAATACATGCTTAAAGTTTCTATGAATATTACAGGTTGTGGCGACATATCCCTTTGGAAAATGAAGAGTTGTTCAGATGATAATGCAATCTACAATTACTGACATATACGTGTAAAATATTTAGAGCTACAGGTCATTTTGTAAACCCCAAAACTCTTACCTCCTTGCCGCAAACATTGAGGAAGGGCCACAAACATGATGAACATGACAAAGGCTACAGAAGCTGCAGTGCTCCACCATGACCTCTCCATGCTCTGTTCAACCACACCTGTCAAGCAAACATTTTTATCATGTTTTTTTTTCTTGCTGGGTTTAGAAGTTTGACATTAGTGTAGTGATTACAAAACCTTTATAAACAGAACAATATTGTACTCACTTATTGAGGCAACAGTGACGTTGACTTTTGTTTGGATCGTGTGTCTACTCTGGAGGCCTGAGAAGGTACAGGTGTAGGTCCCAGTGTGTTCCTCAATCTCTGGATGGTGAAGCAGAAGAGATCCGTCACCCAGTAGAGCCAGGTCCTGGTCCAGTTCAGCTTGGCCCTCCCAGAAGTTAAAGGTGTGTCTGGTTCTGCTGTCATACCTGAGGATCACTGTGGGCTCGCTGGATCTGGTGAAGGTCCAGGTGAGGGAGAAATTCTGGAGATTCTGTGGGGCGATGCATGGGATGGACAATTTATGCCCCTCTTCTGTCATGTTCTCTGAAAGATATTTTACATTCACTTTTTATTGTTGTAGACTTTTTTAATCCAAATAACATACAAACTACATATTTTATATTCAATACATACCTTGATTCTTCCGAGAGGCTGTCCACACCTGGGTCTTGTCTGCAGATATGAACGAGCAGAAGTAGGCATAGTCAGAGAGATTACCCAGAATCCTCAGTGTGCTCTCCACAGTGAACAGACCCTTGTGGTCAGTAGTCTTGATGGTGGAATTTTGTAGTGCTTCTCGGGCAGAAGGGGGGTCTGTGGCCCATGCCACCTGAGGGACAGGGTAGATATTGTGAGAGGAGCAGGAGACCATCTCATCAGTCATCTCGATGTTCACTGACTGGATGAGAGCTAGAAAAAAAGGAGGGAAAGCGACGGTGAATGACAATGCAATATTTGTTTTAGCTTTTGATAGGGGCATGCATGAATTTGTGGCACTGACAGGTGGTCACTTCAATGAAAGGGCACTTCTCTCCCCAACCAAAAACACTGCACTGTGTGTGTGCATGCTACTCTGAAACCCATGTCTGTCTGTCTGTCTGTCTGTCTGTCTGTCTAACTGCTGAGTGATAACTACACGTTCTTGATGCCAATTAGACATTGTAACAGGACTGTTGCCAAAGCTTTTTGCTGAAACCTTTCAAGACAAGAATTGATATTCCTGTTAATATAAATATAATATTGGACTTTATATAAATTTATATAATGATTAAGTAACTGATGTCCCATTCACACAGAGTAAAATGTATCTTATTCTTTTATTTTGTCCTACACTATGCAGAATATCTTCACAAATAAAGGACTTCTATCAGTGTAATTGTGCTATATAACAAATCTCCTGCAGATGGGGGGCTACACTGTAGGTTTGTCTGTACACACTAGTTTCACACTAAATGTTCCATAAAGCATTTACTGTCTTGCAAAGACAGGATCAAAGACCTAAAGACCTAAAGCTGTTAACAGATGGGTTCTTGTTTCAGTTTATTTCACTGATACAAGATAATATTGCTTCAACTATGTGGAGCCAACTAATTACATTCTCTGTGTAACTGCTATTTGTTTCTGGACAAAACTGTGACGCTCTGACAGCTACCCAGGAAACCTTCAAATATATTTGCTAATCTCTGCCTCAAACCCAAGCCTAATATATGCATGACATCACCTCAAGGTAATTGGCAAGAAACGAAATGGTGAAAGCGCACATCAAAACAGCAATGCAAGGGAGGTGTGTTTGGCTTCATTGAGCCAAATAGGTCACAGCTTATCACAAATTACATGCTTGTATTTCTCTGTAATGTGGGAGGCAACCCAACTCTGGGAGAATTGAGATATCACAAACCCAGTAAAATAAAAATGGGTTTCAAATACATAATAATACATTTTTGTCTGTTTCCACCTAAATAGGATTAAACTAAACTAAACTAAACTAAAGAGGAGGGGGGGGGCATCAGATCCCTATGGGATCACTCCGGCGCTAGTGACCGTAGGCAATGTCTGCCATTAAAAGATTAGCAAGAGCCAGTAAATAGCAGAGTAGTGGAAAAAGAGAGCGTACTTTATTCCACCTTGTTGTCACGACCTCGAGGGTAATTATGAATGAGGAGCCATTATCACTCAAAGCCTCATCCGCCTTGCTGATGCTCAGTACAAAGTATCTACTATATTGAGATAAATAATGATAACAATAAACTTCTGGCTGTGCTGAGACCAAATGACAAAGCCTCAAACCACATTGAATAAAGGTGAGTGAGAGATTTTTTAGATACATTACAAAATTAGAAAGAAATGAATTCAGAATAACAGGTGAATATCAAGTTTTACTGACCTTTCACGTCCAGGTTGACAAAGGTCTCATGGTTGCCCTTTCTTGTGCTAGTATAACACTTGTACCTGCCCTTGTCTTGAACTTTGACTCTCCTCAGGAGGAGGGACGCATTGCCATTGGTGATCTGGGAGTTGAACAGGCAAGTCCTTCCATTAAAATGCTTATTCTGTAGTCCAAACTGATCTTTGTTGTAGTAGTAGCTGTGAACAGGGATCTGCTGCTTGTACCAGTGGATAACCACAGTGCCGGTGGGTCTGAAGCTACACGGCAGGATACAGTCATCCTGGATGATACAGGTGACATTGGCCTCTGGAAAACCAAACGTAATGTTTAACAAAAGTCACGTTTGAGGAGCGATGAACAATTCAATCAAAGCAATATCTTTCTTATTGTTACCTAACAGTTCTCCTCCTGTAGTGTACAATTTGAAAGAAGTTATTGAATTGTATTTGGTCTTGATATATAGAGGCTCCAGTGTGTCATACTGATGATAATAAACTTTTTTTTTTTCTTTGTGATACTCTATTGATCCCTCCTCTCTATTCACTCTATTCACTGGTTGATTAATTATTACTGATTAATTAATTGAAGGTGAATTAAAAGAACATTTTAATCACTAACACTCTCATGTCTCCTGCTGGTTCAAAATGCAGCCGTTAGGATTTCAACTGGTATCAAACGTAGAGACCATATAGCCCCACGTCTGGCCTCTAGCTACATTATCTTTTGAGCCTGAGTGAAGCTCCAGATCCTCCTGACTGTCCTCCAGTTTCGACTCAAGACTAAAGGTGATTGTACTTTTTCCATCATGGCTCCTAGACTGTGGAAAACCCAGCCTGAGGAATTTAGGCTTACTAAGACTCATCATCAATTTTCCTTACTACTTGTAAGTTCTTGCAGGCATTGTACTTTATTCTAGCTTGTTCTTACCACATCTGTGTTAATTTGGGTGTGTAATTCCCAAGAGCCTGTAGTCACCTCGGCCAATCAGAGGTATTGTATAAACACGAGAGTCAGTCAAGGCCAAGCTGACCGACTGCCCAACTTTGAAACATACACACCCCCTTCCCGGAGCCAATATGTCTGAATTAGGGATCCCTCCACTTTTGTATGGTCTCCAGGCCAGATGGCAGTATGGCATAGAAGTGTAGACAAGGGGAGTGGGAGGACATACAGTAAATGTCAGAATAGAGGACAATAGATTTCTCTACCCAGTGTTGCCGCCAGCTTTTTTCATTGCTACTTCGGGCATTGCTTTGCAGCAATATGGAGTTAAAACAAAGTCACTTGTTAAGCTGCTGAAATTTTAGATTTTTTCATTTTGATTTTCTCATTTATATTCATGCTGAGTTATATAATTGATCCTGATTGGAGGAGAGGTATTTCCAGCGGAAATGCTGGGCTTTGAAGCAGCCCTGATAAAGTACAATTACAAAGATTGTTTACAAAGATTTGTACTAGTTGCACGAATAGTGAACACATTTTTTGTGTTATATTTGGGAAAATGAATCATGCCTCAGGCAGTTTACCTCAACAACAAGCAATTATAATGTAAAATCAGCCCCTTGTTCATTTCCTCTTAAAAATGGATCAGCTTATTAGTTAACAGATACAACAGTAGCCATCTATGGCAAATCATTTGGTTAATTCTCTAATCAGAACAGATTTCTCCTCTATAAATTGTAGGAGCAGAGGTCTTGTCTTACAATACCTTTTGAGTGTGTCAATGAGAATTTCCCCAAGAAAATTATGAGCAAAATCGCAAGTTCATGTGTCTCTGCCATTTCAGACGGTCTGCGCTGTGTTAATCCAGTGTCAGTGTATGGGAGTATGGCATGCATGTGTGTGAATGTGTGAATTGGTGTGCAGTGAACTGTGTGTGTGTCTGTGTGATTCCATTTAAAATGCTTCCTAACACTAATGAAACACTGACTAATTAACCAGGCAGGTAAAAGTTTAACCAGCCTCCTTCTGAATGGTCCACCACACCACGGCGTATACTGAAATAGTTTAAGAAAACACATGTAACTACAAATAGTAACTGAAAAAAGGTCGTGTGCATGTCATGTTACATGTATCGATTGAAAAAGTATTGATTTATTTATTCTTCTCAAGCTATTGCACAGCAGTTCACTAGTGCACTGCACAGGATAAACTAAAAAGATAAAACAAAATAATAATGATAATAATAATAATAATAATAATAATAATAATAATTCTGATCTGGGAACAGATGTTTAACTTGAAAAAAACACCTCTTTGTTAAAGACCTAGCTTTGATTGATTACTTTTACACTCAAAAAGGGAACAGGCCTTGCTCCTCTGTCCAATCACATATCCACATAGTAAGTGGTATGTTTTAGAGGAATGTGTCAGTATTCCTGTGAGCTTTTACCCACTGAAATGAGTGGACAGACATCAATACATACAAACAATCAATACATACAGAACAATTCCTCCTGGTTAGTGCAAAGAGATGCCAGGTGTCAGAGTGCAGCAGCAAATAAATGTGAGTACAGTACAGTCCCTTTCTTATGACACGCTATTACCATGGTCATTTGTTGTTTATGTGTGTTTGTAGTGAATATGCTTAATGCCACATGTTTATGTGTGTAAAATCTCTTGTATGACGATTTTAGGCTTTGCTTAGGCTGCTAAGCAATGCGTACAGCCATTCTGTACAGTGCGCTGGCACATTTTAATGAATATCAATCACAATTGTTTTAATGCAATGGTCAATTTGCATTTAGTCGGCCCGCTATTTCAAGTGAGTTTGACACCGCTAACAGATCTATATAAGTAATCTTGGGAGATGATGACCTCTAGAGGCTGGAGTTAAGAGGTGACACTGGAAATGGAGCAGAGCCCTGCCCATTCAGGAAACCAGTGTTTGACTCCGGTCTGTTTACTACATACAACAGATGTAAACATATATATGGCTGCCTGTCATCCACAAGCTGTGGGATCACATGTACGAGGGAAACAAGCGCCTCGTGCATGATTCTTTAAGATGACATCACTCATCTCTGCCCTTAATCAACTTTAATCCCAGATTATAGGGACCGTGCCACTAGAATGTCTCATGCTGCAGTTACTTCAATATTATCATTGATTCTGTTAGCAGGACTCTGTGGGAGTCTTTCATCGTATGCTCGTAAAAGGATCTGTCCTGCTCCATTGACTTTTTTCCCCTACGAAAATCGGAGAGCCCGATAACGAAAAAAACTACGCCGAATTTCACTTACCCAAACAGATGTGCGTAATCCTTCACTTGTCTACTATTACCGCAGCGGCGGTAATAGTACGCGCTACATCCTACATTCCTATGCACAAATAAACTTTTAGACTTTGCGTAAAACGGTACTCTGCTTCCGAGCAATACGCACGCTGCTGCCTCCAGTGGTCGAAAGGTAGACTGCAATTGCTTTTCTAATAGCCTAGGCGAGACCTTTTATTTGCTGACAAATCGAGTATTCTTGCAGGGACAATTTACCCCTCATCATATATATATATATATATGTATATTGTTTTAGTTTTAGCTATAGTTTTAGCTATATTTGACACAATTTGATACAATTACGGCATTACATTTTGTTATGCTAAATATATACTGATGTATACTGTGTGTGTATATATAGACTGTATTCTGATGACATAATGGTAGTTACACACATTTGGTTATACATTTGGAGTACAAAAAATCTCAAGAGAAACTGGCTTGGAGAGCTTTGGTACCACCATAACATTGTTATTATTATAATAATAATAAGTGCAATGTTTGCAGGTGTGGCCCAATAATAACAATAATAGCAATAATATTAATATTGTTGTTATTATTATTGTTATGTATTATATTGTTATATTTAGAAGTATTATTATTTGTATTTGAAAATAACCTGTTACCCACTTGCCATTGGGGGTGGTGTGGGGATTGGGGCACCAATTTCATCAGGGTGGGTTAAGGAGACCCTGAGGGAAAAAACTGGTTAGGAGCCACAGTTTTCAGAGACAGATCAAATGACTGGAACAATACCGGCACAGTAAATGCAGTCATAAGTGCAATGTTTGCAGATGTGGTTCAAACATATGTTTGCATCTGCCTCTACTCCATTTGTGTCCTCCCACCATCACAGTGCAATTCAAGGGAAAATCCTGCAACGTACACTTTGAAAAAGTAGGCTACGGGCTTTTTATTTTTATCTGGTCAGAATGATGATGAAACGGTTGGTTGTATTATCCCCACCCCGCCCTCTCCTGCCTCCAGTTTGTAGGTTACTGAAAGATTTCACCAACCACAGATAAGAAGATTAGAGAGGAATTAATGGCATTCCTTTGTCATTATAGGAATAAATTGATATTTGGTTTTAAATCTGAGGGAGGAGACAGTGGGGAGTTGGGGCAACATGTTGTGTCAGGAGACATAAGCAGAGGGATGGCACAGTGACAAGTAAATAGAGGTAGAAGGATGCCTGTGCATTGGAGCTAAGCATTTGATATCTGGACTCATGTACACGCTGTTATAGGAGATGACAGGGTTGGATAACACAGAAGAGACTGGGCGTGTGCGTTGTGGGGCAGAATGAGTGCAACTGGGATATGGACATGCCGGTAGACAGCGGGGACAGCTGTGGCTTTCCACTGGCGTCCTGGAGAATCCCTGGGTGAGAAACTGACGTAGTGGGAGGACCTATTTGGTTCCTCTCGTCTTTCCAGCCCCAGCCTAACCATGAACGTGGCCCTCCTGGCCCTAAGACTGATGTGCTTGGCCTGGCTGTGGCCTGTCACCCAGCTCAACAGCAACCACTTCCCAATGAAGAGGAGACACAAGGATGTATATCTTGGAGAGAACGCCAAACAAAAACATGGAGGGTGAGCCAACGTGCAGGACCTTTTTCAAGGGTTGTTGTCGTGGAGTTGCTTCTGCTGCTTACTTTTTGACGGCTGACCACTACGTTTTTGTTGTTTGTTTAATAGCAATGAATAGTTTGCTGCTTTAGGGTGTCATTAAATTGTGGTTGCATGGGTAGTCGTGATGCTTTCCACTAACGTCATCATTGCACAGTCCATGGTAAAGGAAAAGGCAGGGTGAGAGGTGACATCAGGAGAGCAGTTTGTGGTTGATTATAGCACATCTCAGGCACTGTTAAAGTTCAGATAACTGTAGATGGCTCCAGTTCATTAGGAGGTTGAAAGTGTAATGTTGTGATTCTCAGTCTCTCATTTACAATGAAAGAGGAGTTTAACATAGGAAGAGAGACACTGATACTCCTCCAGCGTTGTGAGCTTGATTTGTTGGCCAAAAGTGTATATAGGTTGTTGTTGAATGAATAATGGGTTCTGGACAAGAGTAATAGAATTGATTTAGACTTTTGGTTCACATCAATCATTATATGAGGACTTTCCTTTTATCCATGATAATAGAGAGGCCCTTTGTCTGAGAGGCTGTGAGGCTGTCTGCAGTTGAAATCACTAGAGTGCGGATAGATTGAAAGTAAAACAACTCTTAGTTCCTTTATAGCCTCGCTTTTGGTTTTAATCACACTGCTAAATTTAAATTACTCATCACTAACTCCCTGGACCAGATGTCAGTACTGCTTCAAGTGTGTGTGTGTGTGTGTTGTGTTAGAGAGAGAAAGGGTTTTTTTGTAAGCTCTTGTTCATCTGATGTGCTGATTTGTGTCTTGTGTGGTTCTCAGACGGGTGGACTTGAAGATGAAAAAGTTGGACAGCACCAAGTCTCTGCTAATCAAATCTGAGCAGCTGCTTCGTATTGACGACCATGATTTTGCAATGCGGCCGGGCTTTGGAGGTAAGACACTAACCCAATCCAGTCAGCTAGCTTGTCATACAAGACGATGTTTGTATATCTATCTATCTATCTATCTATCTATCTATCTATCTATCTCTCTCTCTCTCTCTCTCTCTCTATCTATCTATCTATCTATTTATCTATCTATCTATCTATCTATCTATCTATCTATCTATATATCTCTATCTATCTATCTATCTAGATATTGTAACACTTTTGTCAAAGGTTTTTGCTGAAAACTCTCAAAACAAACCTTGATAGAGATAAACAAACATGAATGGTGATCAACTGATATCCCTGTTAATATAAATATAATAATGAACTTACTGTCTGTCTGTCTGTCTGTCTGCAAGTCTTCTCTTTATTAATGGGTTTTGGCTATTATCATTATTGTTATTATTATTCTTCTATTCTTATTATGAAGCATGTGCTTGCTCGGCAACTCAGATAGGTTAATGTAGGTTACGGTGCCATCTTTGGCATCAGCCCACCCTAAAAAAAACCTTCCTGACCCAGATTGTCTGCAATGTTAAACAGACAATGCCTGCTGCCAGTAATACAGACTGTTTTTTTAATACAGTAATCTGGACTGTGTACCTCATTCTGTGGGAAAAAAATTTAAATCCTGAATGTTGCAGGATATTTGAAGGACTGAAGTTTTGTGTTCATCAGCAAACTGTAGTGTGTGTAGAAGTGTAGAACATTTTGTCTTTAGTTTCCATCTCTGAGGCCGTATAGTACACATAACAGTATTCTATTTACCTGTGTTCCCAAGTGCTGTTGGGCTTGTGGTTAAGTTACACCTGGTAAATGAGGACCGTGACCATGAGGAGAGGAGTGTGGGCAGGGGAAAATCACTACAAATGATTGAGAAATTGGTTGAAAGTGAAGGAAAAGGGATTCGATGAAGTCACCTGCAATCCCTTATGGGATAAGTATTAATTCAACATTAGGTACACAGTCTTGTACCTTTGCCTTTTTTACATTTAAAAAAAAAAAAAAGTTGTTTTCTCTGAATCAAATGTTATGTCAATGTCATGATTCATCAATCATGTGTCAATTTAACTGAAAATGTGCCTTTATGTTATGTCATGTCCAAGTTGAACTAATTGATTGTGATGTTAAAAGCGATTTTAGGGCCTAGGTTAGCATTTTTACTTTGATCATGATCATATCTGCAACAGGCGGCCTGTGCAACAAGAAAGACCCAGGTTTGATCCCTGGTCCAGGTCCTTCCTAGAGTTTATATGTTCTTCCTGTGTTCACATGGGTTTCCTCCGGGTGCTCTGGTTTCCTCCTGCAGTCCAAAGACAAGTCAGGTGAATTGGAGAGTCTAAATTACCCATAGGTGTGAGTGTGATTTGTATGCCAGTGTTTGTCCTGTGATGGGTGACCTGTTCAGGGAGTTTCCCTGCCTTCCACCCAGTGCATGCTGGGATAGGTTCCCGTGATTAGGGCTGAGCAGATCAAAAAAATGAATGAATATCTGCATCAATGAAACAGCTAGTGCAGGGGATAGATTTAGCAGGGCTGTAGTACTTGAGTATGCTCTCAGTCCTACTTTTCTGACGTCTTGGACTTCTGACTTGGACTTGTCTTGGTCTCTGCATTTATTAGATGTTCACTTGATGTTTTTTGCGCTTATCTAAAAATGAACAAAAGATGCATTTTTCTCCACCTGGTCCACCTTCATTTACACCTGTGTATACTAGGTAACAGTCTTCAAACCTCTTTTTTTTATGAATCAAAATCCTATGCATTAATTGGTTGGATGTTGAAAGATGTAGTACCAGATAGATAGAGATAGCTCAGATAGATCTACATCACTGTTGATCCTATAGAAACTCTGAAAGCATTATTTTTACATTTGGAAAGATATGTACACTGTTCCTTGCCTATTTTGGTCTCAGTGTTGAATAGCATTTGATTTGCTCTGAGCTGACTGTCTACGTAGGTAAAGCCATCTCCCTCACTGCGGTAACCAACTGCTCAGTGTCTCTGAGAAAGGTTTTCAGAACCAAAAAGCATGCTGCACCCTGTTTTTTTTGGAAAGAAACATTTTCTGATAGAAAAGCTCCTTTAAAATCATCGGGCTACAGTGGGCTAATGTCAGTGGCAGTGGGCCACATTTCATAAATCAGCTTTGGATCTATTACCTTATAGTCCCTGTCTGTGAGAGTCTTAGTTTAAGATAGGATTTAATGGTGCTTTGCCATTCCTTAAGCTGTACTTTGATGTGAGCAATCATACGGATCTTAGTGAATTAATTACATTTTATATGCTCACATAAGGTGCTTTAGCTGTAGGTTACTGGAATCGCTTATCTGATCAAAACAATATTTTTATGCAAGTAATACAGGCAATCTATGATATTTTTTCTTGATTCAGTGTTTATAACTTGTATCTAAGTTCAGCTCCTATAATTTGGTTTCTCTAAAATGTATTTAATTTGCTTATTATAAATAAAGCCAAGTATTTCCTAACATTATTCCTTATACCTATGATGTAGCTCATTCAGAAATTAAAAAGTTGATTACAATTTTCAGACAGACATCTCCAATAAGATGGACAAACAACTCTGCCAAGTATTTAGTGGCATCTTATCTGGGGTCCTGGAGTGGAGATGAGGATGAGGGTGGCAAGGAGGTGAAGGATGGGATTAGTACTGAGGGGTTATGAGTGGTTATGTGTGTCGCTGATAA
Source organism: Gephyroberyx darwinii (assembly GCA_900660455.1). NCBI lineage: Eukaryota > Metazoa > Chordata > Actinopteri > Trachichthyiformes > Trachichthyidae > Gephyroberyx > Gephyroberyx darwinii. The sequence goes on along the minus strand of CABFOQ010014180.1, from coordinate 1,952 downwards.
AGAGATCATATATTTGGAAAAAACACGATATCAACAGTCAGCTGATGCATGCTTTAGAGCCAGCATGACATCGGGGTCATGGATTTTTGTTTCCACCGAAGACAATATGCTGACGAAATCCTTCTTGTCTGTCTGCTGGATGCCTTGTCTTTCACTTAGCTCAGCAGTGGGATTTACAAATATTATAATCTTCGGGAGATGCGGAGACAGATGAGTCATGGGAGGAGATTGTACTGACGCTTGAACCTGATCCATTGCAATGTTTGACCTTTTGTAGGGTCAGCTATTCCTGTCGGCATAGACGTCCAGGTGGAGAGTATTGACAGTATATCTGAAGTAAACATGGTACG
>CABFOQ010014174.1:1702-36523 GCA_900660455.1 Gephyroberyx darwinii | reverse complement strand
CCACACTTGTTAGCTTCCTCTTTCTAGCTCAGGTGCTAATTGGTTGTGCTCGGTTGGAATGAAAACCTGCACACTCCTGCCCCTCGATGTGACACGATTTGACACCACTGCTGTAGCCGTTGGAAAGAGAGAGCGTGTGAGAGTGAGAGATGTTAAGTTGTTCATTGATCCTTGACCCTGTTTCTCTCTACAGCAGCTTCCTGGGTCCTGGATACACCACACGTTTTAAATGACTAACTCCTGTTGTATTCCCTTCCCATCCCCTATACCACCCCTGGCCTCCTCCTTTACCTCTACCTCCTCCCCCCCAATACTCCTCTGTTACCTTCCCTTGTACCTCCATCCCTCCATCCTCCCCCTCTCAGGCGCTGGAAGGAGCTCCCTCAGACCAGCTAATGCAGCAGAGCCAAATGCCCCAGTACTACGCTCAACAACCCTGGGTACCTAGTCTCCCACCCTCTCTTATCATCCCATTAACGCCATTGTGTTCAACATCCCCGGGTGCTATATTTGTCTCCTCCTCTCTTTCCTCCTCTCATCTCTGTCTCTCTCTCGCCACATCATAATATTCACCAACCCCGGCAATCATGCCTCAGTTTTCTTCCTCTTCTCATCTCATCATGTTCTCCCTTCATCACCCTGCATCCAGTGTCTGGTCTCCGTGGCCGTGCTCTCTCATTGCAGGTGTTTCATCTCTGAGATGGTTTTTCTCTCCATTTCATTCCCTAATACTCGCAGGATTGGTTAAACACATGGACAGTGCAATAGGGCTGCACAATATTGACTAAAATCTGTTTTTAAAATCGCACTTCAAAACGTACACCTACACCTGCAGCCCCTTGCAATTTGGAAATAAGACATTTTATGGTTGGATTTTCAATGAATTGTGCAGCCCCACTATGCAGCAATGTTCCATGTAAACTCATGCCACTCACTTAGGAAGGAACAGCGGCCATTTTGAGAATCAACAATGTGGGGACCTCAGCTGCTCCACATTTTGCAAAATGGCTGCCCTGGGTTTGTTGTGTGTTTCCTCATCCTTTCCTCCATTGAGTCGTTTTCCCCTGATCACCGTGTGTTTTTGTCCTCATGTCATTCTCTCTCGCAGTTTGTGTCGGTGTCATTATCATGATCGTGACTCGCCATCCTCATCTCCATTGTCAATCATCTCATCGCATCCTTCTGTTGGTGTTTGGAGCCCTTCACTCCTCTTCCCAGCTCTATGTTCATTGCATCTGTTCTGTATCTTGTTGTTGACTCCTCCTCTACTCATCAGCCCTCATCCTTTACTTGCTCTATCTCTCTCTCTCTGAATCTCTATATTCATGCTTACCCCTCGTCCATCACTGCAACCCTCCCTAGATAGTGTTTCTGACCTCTGCCCTCTGTCTCCTAGGCAACGGACAGACCAATGGGAATGAACGGCCTGGATGTGGCAGGACTGAGACCGTTTGACCTGGTCATCCCCTTCACCATCCAGAAGGGAGAGATCACAGGTACACACACACACACACACACACACATGCAGAAGTAGTCATGGTTCTTTTACAGTTATTGTGTAACAAGTCTGCTTGATGCTGTACATTTATGGATAAAAGCCCATTTGACCTGGTCTATAGAGGTGATTTACTGTATGATGTGGTACTCCAGTCTGTATCTCACAGCATGTGTCTATCCTTTCCTATAGGCGATGTCCGTATGCCATCAGGCAAGGTGGCCAAGCCCGACATCACAGACAACAAGGACGGCACCGTCACCGTCAAGTACGCCCCCACCGAGGCCGGTCTGCATGAGATGGACATCAAGTACGATGGCATCCACATCCCTGGTAAGATTTAAGATTTATTAAAGGTTTTGTACAAATACAGGAAAGTGACTGCATTTGCACTGATGAATCAAGTTGTGCAGTGTTGTATTTCATGTCAGTGGCCAGAGATGTGCTGGGATAAGGAAAAGAATAAAAACTGGCAAAGTAGGGGATAGCAGCACTTATGTTATATTCTGTCTCTCTCTCCCTCTCATTCTCTCTCCTTCTTTCTCTCTTTTGTCATTTACAGGCAGCCCCCTGCAGTTCTATGTGGACTATATGAACAGTGGTAATGTCAGTGCCTATGGCCCTGGCCTCATCCATGGGACTGTCAACAAGCCTGCTGTCTTCACTGTTAACACTAAAGATGCTGGAGAGGGTAGGAAGCACTCATACCCATAAAACCGTAGTACCCATAATTGATTTATTGCTTATACACAAGGGCCAAAAACAAAAGGCCCCTTGGTGGAGGTGGGCAAGAGTACATTAATGACAAACAGAACACAAAACAAGGCAGTAATAATGATGAATGGCAAAAACACAGGCACACAAAACCGTGATAAGCACCCCCCACCTCCTCTTCTTCTCTGACCAGTGTGTTCACATGTCCCACTAGGTGGTCTGTCCCTGGCCATCGAGGGTCCATCCAAGGCAGACATCAGCTGTGTGGACAACCAGGATGGGACCTGCACTGTGTCCTACCTGCCTGTCCTGCCCGGAGACTACAGCATCCTGGTCAAATACAATGACAAGCACATCCCTGGCAGCCCCTTCTCTGCTAGGATTACTGGTAAGACACACACAAACATCAGATCCATTCACATATGAAGATCTTAGGGGGTAATCAATTCAGAGATCCTCAGGTCAGGGTCATCTTCATCAAGACTGACGACCCCATACCAAAGAGCCCCTTCAACAAATGCTCTCACACACAGAAACCCAATAGAAGCCTTCTCTCTGAATTTGTGATGTCATCAGTGTGCGCCCTAACCCGCTGTCCTGGCTGTGTTTCCAGGTGACGACTCCATGAGGATGTCCCAGCTGAAGGTGGGCTCAGCCGCTGATATCCCACTGGACATCGGAGAGCTGGACCTCAGCCAGCTGAGCGCCACCCTGACCCCGCCCTCCGGCAAAGAGGAGCCCTGCCTGCTGAAGATGCTGCGTAACGGACATGTCGGTGGGTGTTTGTCTCTGCGGGTGTCTCTGATGTAATCTAAGAGAAATCGCCTGATCTTTTTAGTTTTGAAAAGAGTATTCTTAGGAATAGGTGGCTTTTTAAACACCAGGCCTTTGTTTTTAAGCCTCTTATGTGTGTGTGTGTGTGTCCATCCCAGGCATCTCATTCGTTCCCAAGGAGATCGGAGAGCACTTTGTGAACATCAAGTACATCAAGAACGGCCGCCATATTCCCAACAGCCCCATTTCCGTGATGATCAACCAATCTGAGATCGGTGACGCCAGCCGTGTTCGCGTGAGTGGCCAGGGCCTGAGCGAGGCCCGGACCTTCGAGCCCGCTGAGTTCATCATCGACACTCGTGATGCAGGTGTGTGTAAAGACAATGAATGACCAACTATCTGCAGTTATCTTTTTATCCAGAGTGTTTATTTTATCCGTGGTATGTCTCTTCCACATAGGCTATGGCGGCCTGAGCCTGTCCATTGAGGGTCCCAGTAAAGTGGACATCAACACTGAGGACCAGGAGGACGGCACCTGTAAGGTCACCTACTGCCCTACTGAACCAGGAAATTACATCATCAACATCAAGTTCGCTGACCAACACGTGCCAGGTACTTCCCTCAAATGATCAGGTGGCAGAACAGTGCAAGGTCACTCCGATCTTTCATGGCCTTCAGTGTTTATTACCAGTTCTGACGCTACCGTCAAACTAGGGAATCCATCAATAAGCTAGAGATCCGTAGTGATAGAAACGTTAATGCCAATAGCTGCTTTTCTATCCTGAAACAGTTTTCTAAAGTTCAGGTGTGTGTTTGTCTCCATAGTAATGAAAAAAAAAAAAGTATAACGTTGCCTCTCTGATATTCTGTGTGTGTGTGTGTAGGGAGTGCGTTCACAGTGAAGGTAACTGGCGAGGGCAGGATGAAGGAGAGCATCACCAGGAAGAGGAGAGCAGCGTCAGTCGCCAATGTCGGCAGCCAGTGTGACCTCAGCCTCAAGATCCCAGGTGAGTGGCACTGAAACAGGAAGTAGTGATAATAGAGTTGTGTTAATGTATTTCCTGTGTATCTTCATGTGGACTTATTGAGGTCACCATTCAGTACTACATGAGTGTATTCCTATCTGCCTGCCTCTTCAGAGATCAGCATAGCGGACATGACAGCCCAGGTGACCAGCCCGTCCGGCCAGGTCCATAAGGCTGACATTATGGAGGGAGAGAACAACACCTATTGCATCCGTTTCGTCCCCACCGAGACAGGCGTGCACACTGTGTGTGTGAAGTACAACGGCATGCACGTGCCCGGCAGCCCCTTCCAGTTTACTGTGGGCCCCCTGGGAGAGGGTGGGGCACATAAGGTTCGCGCTGGAGGGCCAGGCCTGGAGAGAGCCGAGGCTGGAGTACCAGGTTAGTGTGTGTGTGTGATGATTGTTTGCACAGTGTACGTATGGGACCAAAAGATCAGATATCCATCGTAATCTGCTGTATTTGCCACTGTGTCCTGTGTAGCTGAGTTCAGTATCTGGACGAGGGAGGCTGGAGCTGGAGGCCTCAGTATTGCCGTGGAGGGGCCGAGCAAGGCGGAGATCGCCTTCGAGGACCGCAAGGATGGGTCCAGCGGAGTGTCCTACATCGTACAGGAGCCTGGTGAGAGAAGAGATGGGCAAGGGTGGCTGCATGGAGGAGAACTGAAGGAGACTTTCCCAATATTTGTTGGACGTGAAAATGATATCCATGCAGTTAATTTCTATTCTCCAGTACTGTTTTATTCTTTATTCTACTCTTGTCGTGCAATTGGTGTGTGTTTGTCAGTTGAAGGTTAGTAACGTAGTATAAATGTTTGCCTGTATATTTGTTTGTGCCTTTAACATGTGTTTTTACTTTGTCTGTGTCTGCTGGTGTTTTTATGTGTGTGTTTGAATCCATTCCTGACGTTATGCCCGTTCCCCTGTAGGCGACTACGAGGTGTCGATCCGTTTCAACGACGAGCACATCCCCGACAGCCCCATCATCGTCCCTGTGGCCTCACCGTCGGACGATGCCCGTCGCCTCACTGTTGCCAGTCTTCAGGTGAGGCTCTGAGACACACACACGTCCGTGTGCACACACTCCAGGCCACACGACACTACCCACAATGCAGCAGCTCTAGCTAGTGGATTTATACAAGAGATAAAACAGATCAAGGACAACAGGACGCATGAAGACATTGATACTGGGCAGTAGGTAGCCATGGCAGACTGCATCAGCATCCATGTCAGTCAAATAAGTTAATTTGATATTTTGATAGAATTGCACAGTCGATGCTATAGTCTTTTTATTTATTTATTTATTTATTTATTTATTTGAAACATACAGCAGAAATGTATTAAAGTGCTGTAGTTAGGAGGGTTGGAGTTAGTTATGATGAGAGATCAGTTCTGATGAACGTTCAGAGGTGTAGGTGTAGGATCAGCTGCTGCTGCATTGTTGGGCGGTGCAAAGGCTTCTGGGATACTAGAGGATCGTGTGTGTTTCTCGTGCCTCATTCTAAAGGCTCCCAACAGTCCCCCCCCATCCCTCGTCTCTAAGATTGTCACCGGACGCTAAAGGGTTAAAGAGGCCTGACACGGGCTGTTTCCTTCTCCATCTGTCTCTCTGTTCTCTCTCACACCTACAGTACTCTCACACATGAAGACATGCGCACTCACACATGCATGCAAACCCACTTTCCCACGTGCACTAAGGTGCTAACACACTCAAATGTACAAACACACTGTCAAACTTGCACACAAACTCCTTCTCACAAGCACTATTTCTCTCTGCCGTTTTCTGTGCAGCCCTCCTCTTTAGCCCTTTTAGCGACCTCCAGGTAAGGGAAACGGTAGCGTAGACCTTTGGGTTGTCTGAATGTGATATTATGGCAACTCTGGGTGATATAAAATATATTGCTAAGAATGATGAACTTCGAGGCTGGTAGGGGTGAAGTTGCATAGTACTTCGGTTAGTGTTGAATAGTAGTGCTTAATGTTGTAGTGTTGAGCGTGTGAGTATGTGTTGTCGAGCAGGAGTCGGGCTTGAAGGTGAACCAGCCGGCATCGTTTGCGGTCAGCCTGAACGGGGCGAAGGGCGTGATCGACGCCAAGGTCCACAGCCCCTCTGGAGCCCTGGAGGACTGCTGCGTCACTGAGATCGACCAAGGTAACCTTAGAGATGGTATCCGGGACTCGTCTGGTACACGATGATAAATCCAGGGGGAGCGACGTTGTGAGATTTTCAGACAGAAAACACTGAATTGATGAGACGCTGTCGGGAGAATATTGTTACGATGTTACAGGACATGGAAATGCCCCTCCGCCCCTTACCTTTCCCCTCCTTGTCTGTTCCTCTAGATAAGTATGCAGTACGGTTCATTCCCAGAGAGAACGGTCTCTATCTTATCGATGTGAAGTTCAACGGCAGTCACATCCCTGGTAGTCCATTTAAGATCCGTGTAGGAGAGACAGGCCAGGCTGGGGACCCCGGGATGGTGTCAGCCTACGGGCCAGGCCTGGAGGGAGGCACCACAGGTAACACACCTGACTTTCCTCTAACGTCTATAGTGACTCCATTTTTATCTCCATCCTTCTCCTGTGTCTCACCTTTCTGCTGCTCTCGTACCTCCTAGGAACCGCATGTGAATTTGTGGTGAACACCAGCAACGCAGGCCCCGGGGCCTTGGCTGTGACCATCGACGGGCCCTCCAAGGTGAAGATGGACTGTGTGGAGTGCACCGAGGGCTACAGGGTCACGTACACCCCGATGGCCCCTGGCAACTATCTCATCTCCATCAAATACGGTGGACCTTACCACATCGTCGGAAGCCCCTTCAAGGCCAAGATCACTGGTGAGGAGGAGCTTGAAGTTTCATTGACTTCAGCACTTCACAACAATTTGACATTTTATCTCCATCCTCTCACATGCTCTCACTCTCGTACACTTTCTCTCCCTCTAATCCCTCAATCTCCTCTCTCTCAATCGTCCAGGTTCCAAGTTGGTGTCCAGCCACAGTATGCATGAAACCTCTTCTGTGATGGTTGACCCTGTGACCCGCGCCATCAGCTGTTCTCAGCAGGGCGCTCCCACCAAGTCAGACGCCAGCAAGGTCACGGCCAAAGGCCTGGGCCTGACCAAGGGCTTCATCGGACAGAAGAACAGCTTCAGTGTCGACTGCAGCAAAGCAGGTGCGTGTGTTGTGAGTGTGGCAGTGTGTGTGTTGGTGCTTTCCCCAATCACTGAGGATGGGCTGGTTGGGCTTCCCTGCCCAACTGGCTTCAGTGTAGAGTTTTAGTGTCACACGGTCTAAATGCTGTTTCAAAGGCCTTTTCCCCTCGCCAAGCAATATTTCTGGAGGAAACATTGGTAAATGCAGTTGTTTGTAAGTTTGTTTCTTCTAAAGGTGTAACATGTAGCATTTTAACAACTTATAGTTGAGAAGACTGGCAGCCTCTACAGGCCTGTATACTGCATTTTACATTGTGTGCCACCAAGTTGGATTTTGTGGGTAATTTGCTGGAATTAACGCTACTCGCTAGCCCCTTTAATGTGTGTGTTTGTTTGTTTTTAAACCATGCTCTGTCTCCATCCACAGGGCGTAACATGCTCCTGGTTGGCGTGGATGGTCCCAAGGTCCCCTGCGAGGAGATCCTAGTGAAACACTTGGGCAACCGCCTGTACAACGTCAGCTACCAGCTCAAAGACAAGGGAGAGTACATCCTGGTGGTCAAGTGGGGGGACGAACACATCCCTGGCAGCCCCTACCGCATCACCGTCTAACCCGGCGCCATCATTAGAAGAAAGAAACCTATTGTACCACTGTTTTAAACAACTGAAATTCTGTCTAGAATCTGACTAATCTTTGTTTACACAACCAGTCCCATGTTAAAAATGAACCCAATAAGATATCTGGCTTTTTACGTCTCACTTTATTGCTGTTAAACCAACTAGAAAACAAACTCCCATGTCAGTGTTTACCCTCAGCCAGACTTTCTTGTTTTCAGCATCTGAATTTCTAAACCAACCGTCTTACATTTCACCGTGACAAACCAGTCTTAATTTTAAACCCAACACAAAATCTCCCAAAGACGAATGCATAGACACTGAATATTCCTCTCGTCAGCCACTCACTCCATTTCTCTTTTAGTCCCGCCCCTGATCGCATCCTTAATAGTCTTATAGAGGGGAAAGATGCACCTTTTTATTACTGTAAACTAGCAGTCAATTGTGCCTTAGGCTTTTACATGTTCAATCGTGGACTCTAGTGGACGTTAGTGGCCGGTTAGCCTGTAGTTTCGTCTAAGCTAGTTTAGACTGTAGAGTAATTGGATAGCTTAACATAGTGTAGCACAGGATAGTGTAGCAGCGTAGATACTCCAGTGTGTGTTTTTCATGATGCTCTCTAACTAACCCAATTGTTATACCTGCTGCTAGTTTGATCCAGTTTTAGGCACTGCTGTTCTTAAAACCATAATATGGAGGAAATGGGTGATTGCAAAGGGTTAGAGGTATGCTAACATGTGAATAGAGAGGCTAGTAACAGGAGAACGTTAGTACCAGCCTAGGCTAGAGATGGCAACGGTTTACTGTCACTCACGGTTTGCCTCACACATGCTCTCTCCACACTGCTGCCGGGAAAACCATGCTTAGGCTTTCTGTGTGTTTTTTACGTGTGATCCAAACATGTACTATGCATGTTCATTAGGTCCTGAAACTCACTCTTCAGATACAGAAAGCCTTTGAGTCGGAATGACATCAAAGGAGCTGAAACTGAACAAGGTATGTGGTGTCGAGGTGGTCCACTTTAAATATGGAATTGTTTCATATAAATGAACTGGTTTTTAAAAAAAAAGGGAAGTTTCTAAAGTTGTGCTGGACAGAAGGGCCGAAGATGATATAGTGAATTGTCACGTCCTTAAACACAATGACCAAAAACAAATGAGAACAAATGTTGCTTTGTTTTGTTTTTTTTTCCTGCTAAATGTCTGTCACCCTTCATCCACCCACCCCTCCCTTCATCCTTCTAGCTCTCTGGCTTTGTGTGTACTCAGTATTTCAGAACAAAAAATGAATCTTGTCTTAAATAATAAAGGCTTTAAAAGTGTTTGTAAGACTTACAGTATTTTGATACACAATAAAGTTGTCTAAGTATTTTTCTGTCAATCTATTGGCTGTGTATTTTGTGTCTTTTTTACTTTTGCACCAGAGAAAGGTTGTTCTCCAGCAGGCTTTGCCCGACACACACTGAATAAACTAGTCATAGTTTGGTAGACTGATAGATATGGATAGAAATATGACAAAATGTTACGCAGGTCAGTAAAAAAGTGACAAAACTTTAATGAAAAATCACTGATATTCCAATGATATTCCCATACTGCTATTTGCACTTCTGGTTAGATGCCAAACTGGATTTCATTATCTCACTACTCAATGACAATAAAGTTTCATCTAATCTAATCAAGAATGCTTGTGTGCCTGTGGTACCCAATAGTGAGTCTATAGTGACCTTATCATATGCACTTTTTGCTCATGATATATGATGATATTGGAAAGTATATTATAGTATTACTTGACCTCTTTTTTGTAAGGGAAGTATTGTTTGGGAATGCATGGATGTAGTTGTCAGTAACAGACTGGTCTCAAGTTCTTGTTCTCATCAGTAACTTTGATAACGTGATACATGAACAGTAAGCATGGAAGAAATACAGATCCTTCCAAGAGTGCAAAGTGTGTACATTAGTACAAACTGCAGCCAACGCCCTTCCCGGAAAACTCCAAGGAAAAAAATGCCCTTATTAGGTCTGAACCCCCCTCCCTCCGACCCCACATACACACACACACACACACACACACAACCACCAGAGGCCGCTGCAGGAGAGACAAACCCATGGGAGGACTTATAATAATTTATATATAACTTATAATATATATAAATTATTAAGTATCACAGGAAAAAAACTATAAACTTAATATAATATCGTATAGGGATATAATGACATAATAGGAGATAAAATACCATTAAATAGCATAAAGTCACTATAAACTCACTATTGCGGACCAGAGTCTCTATAAGTCCCCATAATATTATAGCATCCTTACATACCATCTACCATAGTAGAATAAAATACCATCAAGTACGATAAGAGAAGACTATAAAGTCACTATTGAGTATCACAGACACACTTTAACTTCCTATAGGAATATTATAGGAATGTAGACTAATAGTGATTTGACCGTAAAGCGGTGGATTGTAAATTACTTTGAAACTCACTTTTGATAATTTATTATTATTATTATTGTTATTGTTATTGTTATTGTTATTGTTATTATTACTACTTGTATTACTTTTATTATCATTGGAGTTATTTAGGGCGTGGTGGAGGCCAATGAGTGTCATTTTACGTCATCCAGATGTGGCGAAGCGTCACGCCCACTTTACACTAGGTACTGCTGCTTCTGTGTCACAACCTCGCCCTGCTTTCAACCACATTTTCAACTCCATACTGCTTTTTGTCTGATTCCAAGGTAAGCGAAACCCGTCACTTTCAGCCTGCCAGGAACATGTTTACCGTGAGAAACTTTTGCATGACAGAATAGGCCGCAGAGATTTGTGAAGTCGTTACTTTGGGCAGCCGGGGGCGAGGCTTCACTTGAAAAAGGCACCGAGTAGGCGGTTTCACTTTATTTTCTCTGCTGCTGACTTTCGCTGATATAAGTAAGTTGCCTTCACTTGAAACGTGTTTCTCACCGACCTAACATAGAGGTTGAATTTAGAGCATTTAGTTTTAGTTTTACTGCTGGTTTATGGCAGCTTGTAAATCCAGGCAGGAAGCATAGCCTACTTGTTGAGTCTCCTCCCTTCTCTCCCTCTGCATGGTGTTGCTCACACTTCCTCCACACTTCCATCTATCTATCTATCTATCTATCTATCTATCTATCTATCTCTTTGCAGATGTCTTTGAGTGACAAAAGTGATGAGGAGATCAGCGAGCTGCTCGCTGCATATGGCATCAAGCATGGACCCATAGTCGGTATGAGCAATGCACACACACACACACACAGATACTGTATGTCTCTTTTAAACAATGAATCCATTGGGGTTGTTAAGGATATGGAAAAGCTGTGCTGGTGTGTTTGTGTCGATAGACTCGACTCGAAGGCTGTATGAGAAGAAGCTGGAAGAGACCATGGGCCAAGTGGCAGCGGAGCCCTCACCTGACAAGACCTACTACAGAGAGGAAGGTAGGACAACGGCTGTGAAGTAGAGCGGACCAACAAACAGTAGTTCAGTCTGCCGGTGGGCACTGCTAGAGACTGAGGGTGTGTCAGAATAGTCCCTAGTTTGATTATTTATTTGACTTATTTAGATGTCAAAACAAGAAAGCAACAGAGGATTTTTCCCAGGAAAGACATCGGATGTTTACAACGGCAAATGTGAAAGCCACAACAATCGCTTTCCTTCTCGACTACATTGACACAAACAATAGAGGAGTCGATTTCTCACAGCAAGGCTGTTGTAAATCAGCCAGATTAAAATGACAGCTATGTGAAAGGGCGTCACAAACCTCCAGACCAGGCACTTTCCTTGTCAAACATGCCACCTAGTGCTCATTCTCAGTGTTAAATGCACTGGGGGTGGGGGGTGGCTGTGGGGGGGTACAGTGGTCTGTATAAAAGTGTATAAAAGGATCTTCCACATACACTTTTATCATTCCCATGGTATGAATCATTTCTCATCATATTCTTTCAAATGATCGTACATTGTAGGAATCCTGATCCAAGTCAACAAATCTTTTGATAGTTGAGGCCCAATATGAGTTCATGTTAGTGCTGATATCAACAAGGTTTTCTTTCATTGCAGAGGAGGAGATTACCTACGTTACGTATCACAGTCCGGTGAGTCCTGTCTGGCTGCCTGTCCGTCTGCGTGTCTGCCTACATTCTCTTTATCTGTAACTGAGTAAATAAGCTCACAACGCCGCCTGCTTTCGTTTCCACAGGTTAGGCATGAAGGTTATGGTTATGGGGACATGTGAGTACACACACACACACACACTTTTATGTACCAAGGTGCAAGACTGCAGTGATGTAGTGGTAGGTGGAGGCGGGTATACTGTGACCCCAGTATCGCTATATGTGATACTGATGCTTAAGCTGGTTAGTGTTTATATTCTTTATGCCTAAAGTGATGCTGCCTTCAAGTGCTCCTCGTAAGCTCGTACTTCTGACATGAAGAGGAGATGTCAGGCATGTAATTGATGTCTCATTTAATTTATGAGCAAAATGCATGGCAACTAATAGATAAACAAAGAGTGAAAATAGAAACATCCAATAATACTAGTTATTTACATGGGATGCCAAACAATACATATAGTAAAAAATAACATTGTTGTTACCATTAGTTATTGACATGCTTACATGCCCTTCGTTACCTAAATGTCACATCTCTGCAGGTCTTATAAAAAAAATCTGATTTTCCCAGTCAGATTTACTACTTCATGTGTGCTCAACTCATGATTATGGTATTTCCAACAGCACTTGAAGGCAGCGTGAGAGTTTGCTTTAGTCCATATACCCTATGTATGTATCCCTTCAACTACACTGCTAGATTGGTAAATGAAATAGGTTAAAATCAGTGAACTAAGCAAGCAGTATTTCTCCACCCAGGTTAAAACGAAGGGGAAACAATGAGCAGGTCAAAGACGATGAATCGGACCCTGATACAGAGTGAGTCTTCCAGCGTAACGTTTGTGCGTGTGTGAGTGTGTATGTGTGTGTGTGTGTGTGTGTGTGTAAATTTATATGAGTTCATCTCCTCGTCTAAATCTCCTCTTCCCTCTCCTCCTCTAGGCCCCCCATCCAGAGCACCAGGGCAGCCGACCACAGCGCAGTCCGATCTAGAGAGCCAATCAAAAAGTCCGGAGGCGGCATGTCAACGATGATGCGGCTGCTGCTGTTGGCTGTGGTCGCAGCTTTCCTCTACTATGTCTACTGCTGCATGGAGAACAACCCAGAAAACCCGTTTGGACTTAAATGAGTCTTTATTCTATGATACACTAATGTGATTTCTTTTTTTTCTTTTTTTTTTTAGAACATCAGGTTTTTTGATACACAATTTGATACTCTCCATTCATTTCTTATGGGAGATTGCTGTTTTTTGGAGTTCTTTTCCTTATTATTCAATACATATCCATACTAGTACACACTTTGTACACTGTGGACCCTAGAAATACTACAGAAATACCACATTCCAGAGGATTCCACAGGAAGTCTTTGCTTTCTTGCATGAATTAAGTGTGTTGAATGCTCATGTTTTGATTGCTTTGATGCAACTTTTCTCTAATAAATGTGATTTGTTGTCATTCATGGGATACACAAGCTAATATAATGTTCCATAACCTATCTCTTGTGAACTGGGGCCTACTTTCATAATTTTACAGCTGTCCCCCTCATGTCCTGTCAAAGCCAAAGATTTCGGTGTTCATAACAAATGTTAATAAATGATTAAATGAAAATGAGCGTCCGGTTTCTAGTGTGTGTTAGAGAAGGAGCTCAGAGTTTCACTAAAACGGACTAGAGTAAAGTATGTTTGATAATACCAGTGTTATTAAGGGAAAAGAGACCAGCTGCACTTCTGCAGGAAATGAGAGAATTCCTCAAGCGGGACACGAAAGAGGAGGACGGGACGTAGATATGAGGTGGAGGACACAAACTGTCAGTTTCAGTTTCCACAAGAAAGTAATTCATTCACATATGAACTCATTTATTTTCTTAGATAGAAAAAACTATGAACCAATTGAATTTCATAGGTTGAACATTGTAACAACACCTGTGTAAAGTATCGCTCTATTTACAGGATAGAAAATCTAAATAGTATGTTTTATAAAATGTGCAAATTCTGCACATTTGGTAACAGAACAGCTGTTACAGCCACGGTCAGTTTGGAGATATAAACTCCACAAGTAAAAGCAAGGTCACACAGTACACAATAGATAAAAAACCTAATGGCAAAAATTCATTGTAGAGGTCAGAGGTCAACAGTAGAGGTGAGAGACAGAACATTTATCTCAATGAGATGACTATAACATAGTTATCGTTGATCATTGGGACTGTGATCTGCAGGTGAGGTTGTGGTCTTTGGTCTCTTTGAGGGTGAGGTTTTATCTGTCCTTGAATTAAGACTTCATCTCCAGACACTTGCAGGCTGGACTCAGGCGGTTGGCTTTTTTGAGAGTGAGGTCTGGGCCTGGTTTTCCAAAAGCCTCTCAGCAGTAAGATGGTGTTTGTTCTGTTAAATCTTATATAGGGGTTACAGGGATGGCCATCAAATAACTGCGAGAAGCTATTACTCCAAATACTCCCGAAGGTGAGAGGAAATGATTCATTTTGGTCCAATGGACAGTCTAGATGCCCCCTGTCAGGTTCTGGTCAATGGCCATAGGAAAGGACTGTGGTTCTGGCATCAACATCACAGGAGGCGCCGCTGACCTGAAGACAGGAAGAGGGTCAAAATTCAGAGTTTACTACAGGAATAATAACATATGTTGTGTGATGCTATATGATGCTGCTAATGTTGGTCAGTGGATGAATGAGTGAGTCTTCATATCTGTGTGTGTGTGTGTGTGTGTGTGTGCACGTATATCAAGACAGTGTAACTGCAATACCACTCAGCAGTCCTCACTCGGTGTATACAGCCCGCTGTGTGCTATAGAGCCCACCTGAGTTCGTGCCCCTCAAAGCCGAGCGCTGTGATGAAGATGTTGATGAGGACCGTGAAGAAGACGAAGACTGTCGTTGCGTTGTTCATCTTGTTCAGCTTGGCATGTTTCCTCACGTCGTTCAGATCGTATTTCACTGCAGACACACAATCGCACACCAGTGAAAAAACAAATCATTGGTTGGATAAATAGCTGGTGAACCAGAGTAGTGATCGTTTTTCAGTGGCCGATGCCAATGCCAATATTTAGAGAGCAGCCGATGGCCGATATACAATCCGATGTCATGTTGTTGTTGTTGGGTTTTTTTGCATCTGATAAAATACAACAATTTAATGATAATAACAAATGAGACACAAAATTGCTGAACTTAAATGAACATTTATTTAACATTGTTATTTGTCCACAGGTAATCAAAAAAGAAACTTTCTAAAAAAAATATATATGAATGAAAAATAAATACATTTTTAGTGCACTTAACAGCATTTATCAGCAGATAGCAGCATCTCAGCATAACATGTTTTGTTTATCGGCCTCGATTATCTCAAAATGCCAGATATCGGCCCGATACGGTCTACCACTAAACCAGAGAGACAAAAAGAGAGAGAGAAATAGCGAAGGAGATGGGAGGGGGAGCGAGGGATCAAAAGAGGGTTGGAAAGTCACAGACACTGAAAGTTTGCACTTCCAGAGCACTTTTTCCATCTAAGGAAACTCTCACACCTTGCCTTTAGGAAGAAAGTCGTCTGAATTGTAGTTAGAGAATAAGGAATCTCAGGTGAGAGATGGGTGCAAGGTGAAGGCCATCTGATGCATACATGCCTCTTTACCTCTGAACTAACCAGACAGTTTGGAATGAACTGATTGTAGGATGTGGCTGGGAGGGCAGACATGACAGAGATAGAGCAAACCAAAGCAATTTAGGTTCTCAGGAGGAGACGACACAACCATCAGCTGGCTGGCCTTGGCCATGAAGAGAAGGCTAATGCTTTTTTTCAGGAGTTGGCTTGTTCTCTTTCAATGCATCAGAATCAATAAACCTCTTCAAATACTTCATGTGTGAAAGATTGTGGAGGAGAGAATGAGAAAACAAAAGAAATGGAGATGCATGAGACAGGGATGAAAGTCACTTGCCGATAAAGACGAGTAGCAGCCCCACGACCACTTGTAGCGTGATGGACAGAGACAGCAGGACGATGAGGGGGATGTAGAAACGGTACCGAGGCCCCACGTACAGAACGGTCTTCAGCTGGGAGGAGTTGGCCATCAGCAGCGCTACGTCCAACATGCTCTGAGCGGCGCTCTTCTTGGTGGCGTAGTGATTCAGGTTGATGGGCCGGTACACCTTTTCAGAGGGGGCTGTGGGCGCCTGCAGGTTTGGAGAGGAGAGCTTAGGGCTTGAGCTACAATGAGGTTAAATCACAGTAGGTATTGGATTCGCTCTATTGTGGGACTGTGGCAGCCACACCCTGTCAGAGAAAGTGAATCATGTTGTGTTAAATCCTCCTAAGGAACAGTCTTATTTTTTTCACAAGTTCATTGCATTCTGTCTACCTGGTCAAGTCCGTCTAGGCTGACAAGGACAGATAAGAAGTGCCAACAGGTAAATAATGTATCACTGCAGCCTGTATCTGTACACAGAGAGCTGTTTTGTATCGTGTTGCTATGTACTCAGGTGTGGCTGTAAGAGGAGGAGAGGAGGGAGTGGCAGAGGGTGTTGACTCACCTGGGCTGTAGAGAGAGAAAGAGGGAGAGAGGCAACAAGACACAACATGCTCAGAGTTTCTCCCTCCACCACTAAAACAAAAGCTCAATCAGGGGAACCACTGAAACCACACAATTTGCCACAACAACTGAGAGGACCATGAATACATGTGCAGAGTAGATTTTTCAGTGGCCAGAGCAATGTAGGCTACTGAAAGCAGGTAGAATAGACCCTGCCATCAGTCTGAGACATGGAAGACCGTCAGGACGAGGGGTCACAGTGTTCCTGCCTCCGACTGCTGGAGTGTCACTGCACCACTGACGGAATATCTCTGCAATGTTTGCCTGACGTAAACCACATCAGTGGCAACGGCATTTTCTCAGGGCTTGAGCAATGCTGTTGCACCGGTGAACGAGACGTCACACCCGGGCGCAACCCTCGGTATCACAAAGCGTTCATTCACCTCTACTCAACCTGTGTCAACCTTGGCAAGAAGCCACGGTTTCACACTGGGTTATGTCAGTGCCCACATTCCTGCAGGCCCATTGAACAGAATAGAATAGAACAGAATAGAATAGAATAGAATGGAATGGCATAGAATAGACAACTTAAATTAAACATAACATTGCTTGACATATTAAATTAAATTAAATTAAATAAATGTAACAGAACAGAACAGAACTGAATAGAACAGAATAGAATAGAATAGAATAGAATAGAATGGGATAGAATAGAAAACAAAACTTATACAATTAGCCTATTATTAAATTAAATTAAATTAATGTAACGGAACATAATAGAATAGAGATCTGATAGTTTAGAGGAACATCTTGGAGTCAGTCTTCAATCTCGGTTTGCTATCTGAGTTTACTAGTAGTAGTAGTAGTAGTCGTAGTAGTAGTAGTAGTAGTAGTAGTAGTAGTTACCTCTACGTCGCCCATTTTATTCAGAGCCGTTCTGAGCTCGTGGTCCATTCCCGTCTCGTTCACCAAGTCCAAGTCCAGTCGAGTTAAGTGTTCTGTCTGTTGTCATATAACGAAACAGAATTAAACGTGTTGACTGGAACTCACTGTACTACTCGGAGAAGAAGAGGTTGAGAGAATAGACAGAACTGGCAAATCAGGCAGCGCGAGTTGCCGGGACGTCCAAAACGACCCCTCCCACTCCCACACTCACACCCGCACGCGCACACACATGCACACACAGAGTATATAGGCCATTCCCAGATGTGAAGCAACAATCAGACGGTGTCACAAAATGGATAAAATGCTGTTATTCTGGTCCTATACCGTAATAAAGTGATAAAACAGCGTCCAAAATTTTGATAGAGCTTACTTTAAATGTATCTGTACCATCAAACAACTAGCAAACAATAGCATGCTATGGAGATTTGCCTTTTGTGGTAAATAATAATGATGATGATAATAATAATAATAATAATAATAATAATAATAATAATAAAATGAATAGATTAACAAAGGCACGGGGTTGGAAAGTTAGTATTTTCATTTTATTACTATTACATTTTATGCATCCATTATTTTTTCACCCAACCATAATTATGACATAAACGCCTCAATTAACCCACACAGTCTACACCTCCTTCTCCATCATCATTGGAACTCTTTAGGGAATTAGCCATTTACATTAACTTTATTAGATTACATTACATTACATTACATTGACCTCCATTCTTTTGTTTTTCAGTTTAATCCAGATCCCTTTTTGCGTGTGTGTGTGTGTCTGTGTGTGTGTGTGTGTGTGTGTGTGTGTGCGAACAGACAACCAAATTAACGAGTCAACTATGGGTTATAAATAATTACACCCATGATCTATAAACAGAAACGGGGAATAAATAGGGGATCCAAAGAAAGGAAATAAATAGCTCCTGAAAATGCAGTATTATATTTGTGTGGAAGGCTTTTGATGTGATACTTCTATTGTAGCCTTTGGCTGAAATACAGGTTTAGAAGTGATGTAATTTTACATTTAATTTTCGTTATTTGTAGTATGATAGGCTGCAGTATATTCTTAACCTGTAGATGGCAGCAACACACTTGGTCTATCCTCCCAGAGGTTCAGGAAGAAGAAGACGATTTTAAGGCATCACTTCCGGTTGGTGCTCTGCGTAGAAAACATGGCGGCCTGCTTTACCCTCCACACCGCAATGCTACGCGGGGCGCTAAGGGGCGTTTTCAGACTCCACAGCCAGACGGCGGGAGCCCCTGCTGCTGTGGTCCGGTTACGGCCAATGTGTAGCTCCGCTTCTCAAGAAAAAACGAGCGTGATATTGGAATCTACAGAGGAATACAAGTTTGTGGAGCGACTCATCCCACCAACACGGGTCCCCACTCCTCCTAAACACGACGGCCCTGCCCCGTCTGGCTGGCTCCCTCCGTCAGATGTACCTCCACCTCTACCGTATATGATCCGCCGTTCCCGCATGCACAACATCCCGGTCTACACCGACCTAACCAACGGCAGCCGCAGGACAACCATCGTACGTAAAGTGGAAGGGGACATTTGGGCGCTGGAGAATGATGTGAAGCAGTACTTGAAAGAGGTGACCGGTAAAGACCTCCCCACGCAGGTCAACGAGGTCACCATGAGTCTGCGAGTCAAAGGTCACTTTGATCAAGAGCTGAAGGAGTGGCTGGCCAAGAAAGGCTTCTAGCTGAGGTTATGTGGAAGAGCTGACCTCCCAGAACAGTCAGAGCATCCTTCATGTAACGTTACTCGCGGAGACATCCCATACCAGGATTTGGAGATGAGGACGATTTACCCTTTTTAGACCCACTGGAATGTCAACAAATTGAGAATGCGTCCTACAATACAATACAACCACATTCAGTTAATGTGAAACGAAGGCCTCTGACTACTGGACTTATTGAACTCTTTTGATACCAGAAAAAGTACTGAAACTGTTGGACTATGGGTTGTAAACAGTGTACATAGTTCCTGAACATCATAACATTAAATATGAAACGAAAGTTTCATTAAATATGAAATGAAAGTGTTGTGTGTCTATTATGGCTCCAAGCAACTATGGCACCGATGTGCAACACATTCTGTGTTTCTGTTGCATTCATCTATTCCTTCAAAATGTCAGCATGGTACCTTTTCATCTTAACATTATGGGCCCAGTTATTCTCTGCAGTGCTTTTCTGGATCTCTGTTTTGGGTTAGCATTGTTTGGCTTATCTGAGAATGCTTCTGCAGGAGGCAGAATCAGTCTGGTGTGTATTTATTTCCTTCATCGCCATAAGGTTTTTTTCCCCAACATTGATTTAATGGATGATTGTAGTAGTAACCAACCATGGTAAAATGAAACTCGGCATCTAAAAAGGCATAGAAAAATAAATGACAGCATGCCAAATCCAGTGGGATTTAAGCCTACGACTTAATTTCCACTCATTAATTTATTCAGACAAACGAAGCAGCAAAGAACATAGAACACATTTTCGTTGGGTCGTGGGATAAGAACTTTGATTAGCCACAAAACAGGTGGGATGTTAGATTTAAAAAGTCACCCAGTGACCCAAAATACACCTCCTTTCTTCATATACCCTTCGTAAGATATGAAACACTTTTTCAAGCATGATGAGTATTATTACCCAGGTGACTAGCTCCATAGTCCTACCTAAATTAAAATATCAAACAGGATGCACATAACTCCATCCAACAATCTATGAGATAACGCCACCTCAACATTAGCTGTTGAGAGAGGGGAGAGTGTTAATCATTTACTTCCCCAGTGGGCTCAGACGGGGCGACTCAGTCTGGTGACTTGTCACAAGCCTGACTTTCTAACCCCAAGGTTAGTGGTGCTGCAGCAGTGCTATCAGGTCCTAGTGTTCCAAGATAGCAGATACGCTAGGGGAGCAAATCTGCTACCTTGGAGTATGATGCAGGGATGTAATCAGGAAAACACAAAAAGTGGCAAATAGCAGGGTAGTGGGGAGGTGGCTGGAAAACAGTAAGTACTATCATAGTGAGTTGTGTAATGCTGCAAAAAATACAAATAAAAAATAAACTCACAACCTTTATCATGGTTAGTGGTTTTTGGTAGGCATCTGTGTTATGCATGGTTATGCAGGGTTGCTGTCAACATGCATATGCTTTGCTAGGCATGACACGGGGAAAGAAAGTCTCTATATCGCCTGGTTAGTTCCTCCAACTGGTCCGCTGCAAGAAAAAACAAAAACATAAAACATGAACACGCTGCTCAGAAACATATGATGTGTGTCTGTGTGAGAGAGAGAACGTGTACTCACGTAATGTGCGCTTCTCTCCATGACTCCAGTAGCGAGGCTGTGTTTGTAGCTGTCTCACGCTGTCAGTCATGGACACAGACGCTTCCGATACCTCATTCAGCATTTCCAACTCCTGAGAAATAAAGGAGAGCAAGAGAAAATAAATGCCACAATGTGATTTGCTTCTGCATGTTCTCTAACTACTGTTTCTGCTCATGGGTGAAGGTATGCCCCTATATCTACACATGTGCACCTACTGTGTTGCAGGCCAGCAGTAGCTGGTGTACTCTGTGGAAGGTGTGTGTCTCTGTGCTGAGGCTGGGGGGATCTCTGTTGCAGTAGGCTCTGAAGTCTGTTTCGTAGAGATGGTTGAAGGCAGCCATCAACTGTCTGAGGTCACACACCGCCACACGCAACGCACATGGAGAGAAGACACCCGGACTGTGAGCTTCACTGTGCAGGAATTCACACTGAGACATATGGAGGGAGAAAGAGAGGGAAAGAGCAAGATAGCCCTCATTAGTACTAATACACCTATTCAACCAAATACATGGGGTCTGTGCATAGGTCTAGCAATGTGTCATTAGGTGCATCAGAGGGAAGAATTCAGATTACAAATCACATAGTGAAATACCTTTAAGGCTGTGATGAGACAATAGAATTATATTTCAATATAACCTTGCCCACCTGTGTGAGAATCGTGTGTGCAAGCAAACATTTCTCAATTAATACCCTCCAATACACATACAATAAAAATATATACATATATATTCTGAGAAGTATGAGAAACTGATAAGACGAAGGAAATTACAAATTCTCTTCAGTTCACGAGGTTCTTTTAGTACAGATTCCCCATTTCCATTGAAAGATCTTCAATATCGGTGACACAACCAGGCACACAAACACCTCACCTCTGACTTTAGCTGCTCCAATGCAGACTCAGTTGACCGCAGAAGGGCTGCAACATCAGCAACCTCTTCGCTACTTGGCCTGTGAAAAGATGACTTGTGGCCCTTGCGTAAAGCCCTATAGAGAGAGGGAAAGGAGTATGAGAGGTGGAAATAGAAACAGAGGAGGGGAAGAGTATAATGATACAAAGACAGTAGCGTTGAACAACTTTGGGAACTCTATAAAACAGGGGAGAAGTGTATAATTGGAGGATAAACAAAGAAAGCGTGTATACTTGATGTGTGCAGGCCAGGGGTCTAGTGTGGGGATGAGCATGTGTGTGAGGTGGGGTAGATTCTCAGCAGCGTAGAGTTCGTTCAGTAGCCCCTCTTCATCCATTTTGCGTTCAGCAGACTCTGTACAGCCTGGGACCAGAGTTAAGAGCTGTTCCAGGAACTGAAGCTGCCGCCGGGGGCTCACCTGGCCCTGGGTGGGGGGCAGAAACACTTAGATTAGATGTTTGGCAGGCACCATGAATAGTTGTAACACACAATTTTGACAAGAGAACTATCAAAAATGCGTCTAAAATGGGCTGCACCCTATCCATTCTTCTGCAGTCCCTCTAGACCAGCTTTACAAAAACCTCCCTCACCCTGATCAGCTCCAAGTCATCTGCTTTGCACAGCATCAGCTCCTGCCCAAGCATAGCCATTTCTGCTTGAACACAAGAAAGAAAAAAGACCAGAGCAGGCATATACAGTACTTTCAGTCTCAGAGAAGCAAAACAAACAAAGTAAAGTAATTTGTGCATATCCAATGTCACAGAGATTATTTCCCTTCCCGCCCATAAGGTTTTCCATCACAAGACACGCTAGACAATCAACCATGTGAATATACCATGGAAAGTTAGCTTATTAAAAATCCATGTTACCCTTAGTCATAACATCTGGATCTTTGGATCTCTGGGAGGATGCCTTCGCACTGCTATAGTTTGGATTGATGCTGTAAAGCGATGGAGAATGAAGAGTTACTTCACTCGAGAAAAATGTCGCTAGAGATGTATTCAGTTTTGAGGCGAATATCAGCAATGCTCCATGTACCTGCTGCAGATCCATGCCAGTATGTCCGTGCGGTGCTGAGACGGAGTACACAGCAGGTGCTGCATACTTTCAGCCTCTTGTAGATACAGCCCTTCTACCAAGGGACACGACGCAGCCTCAAACACAAACACAGATGTGACATTAGGTTATACGTCGCTATACACAAACACGATTTTAAGCGTTAGATGCATGCAATGCAGCACGGACTCATACCGCCCTCGATTTATAGCTGCACAAATCGGTGCAAAGAAGCCGACGCTTAAAGTAGCAAACTTTTATCGACACCCAGGCAAGCTGTAATAATTTATCTAACGTTACATTAATCATGCAGACTAGATTAACAACAAAGCTCAGCAGGAAGCTGGGCAGTTAATCTGTTTCATATTTTAATATTATATTTTCATATTATATTGACTTAAATCACCTGCAAGGCGACATAAACATGCTGTGCGAGCTGTTTCTCTTTCGAGTCACCCGCCATTTTCCAAATATTGTCTGTCTCGGGAAAATGACGTGCAGGAGGTCAGGGCGACGATTTATTAGGTCATTTCCGCTATACGATACGATCGTTAGCTACAACAAAATCATGCTCTAAATATTCTTGCGCTGCTGAAAAGAGTATTTGTTGTATACATAAAAGATTGTTTAACAGAAGACAGCATTTTCTCGACATACAAGTGAGTTGGGTCGAGCATACGTTTCGTCTTCTGGTAAAAATGAAGAAGAAGAGCTCTGAGAAGAAACGCCATGTGGTAGCATGGATCAACAAGGCTGAGTGGGATCAAGTGCTTGAATATTTGTATTCTAAGGACTGCGCCTTACAGAAGTATGCATTGCAGAGAATATCTGCCTGGAAAGGCAGGTATGCCAACAGCACTCCCGTGGCCGTGGAAAGCACAGCGGACCTGGTGCGGTGTCAAGTGCTGGACAGGTCGGGACAACTGGCCGGGGACGACCTGATCCTGCTGTACGGAACGGCGCTAGTGAGGTTTGTCAATTTAATCACAGAGCGTCAACAGGGGCGAGTTGCTCGTCCACTGAGATTGCTGGCTGGGAAATTGAACATCCCTGAGTGGATCGTAGACCTCAGACATGATTTTACCCACCGCAAGCTCCCCACCTTGAATTGGTGTCGCAAGGGTTGTAAGGTTGTCCTGGAGTGGCTCCAGCAGGAGTACTGGTCCAGACAGTTGGGAGGTGGGCTAAACGAGGACTGGGAATCACAGTCGGATGGAGAGGATGAAGAGAATGGCTTGAAACAGCAGGAGGATGAGCTCATTGCAAGGCAAAAAGAAGTCGAAGCCTACAAGAGTGCGCGGGAACTTTTGATATCTTTCGAAAAGGAACAGTACCAGGCATTTGACGGGCTCCCTGAGGACAAACAGAAGGGCTTGTGGCCAGCCCCCTTTGCAGACATGAGCTGGATTCTAGCTGAGATCAAACAATTTGCATTAGAGTCTTGTGACACACTGATTGATGTGTTGATTGAAGATGGATTTCTAGTTCCCACTATTGAACAGCTGGAATCATTAGAGTGTGACACCTCTGAGGATGCTAGTTCCACCACCCCTCAACTTCCTCAAACGTTTCTGCGTTTTTGGCTGCCCCTCCTGAAGATGCTCAACTCTCCATCCTTTATTCACCTCCTTCTTGAGAAGCTTTTTGTTGAACTTCAGCAGCTTTCCAAACAACCCAACAATTACAGGTCATTCTACATTTCTGCTTGGATCTCCGAGGTCATCCTCTGCAACAGCAACAGATATGAATACCATTTTGAAACAAAAGGTCAAAAGAAAGCCAGAATGAAGGACAGGATTTTTGTAAACCGCATCCAGCTGAGGTGGCAGCAGCTTCTCTCTGCCTGTCTGGATGCTCCCTGTTTTAGCACACCTCACCTGCTTCAGCTGATCCTGGACGACATGGAGCATCCATTGCCTTTGGAAACCCGGCAGAGGCTGCTCCAACTCTGCTCCATCTACACGCAGACTGCACCCTCAGAAAGCGACCCTGCTCCAGAGCAGAGAGAGCAGCCTATATACACACTGGAGAGTTTACATGAGAAGCTGCAGCATTCTAGACGCCAGGCTCATACGCTGCGTTGTAGGACTGACTCAGAGAGGAGGGAGTCTTTTCAGGAGCACGAGGGGGCAGATGTTCAGGCAGAAAAGGCAAAGTTGCTCAGGGGTTCTCCTTGGCAGGTTTGCACTGATAGAGTTCTGTGGAAGAACTATCCTCTTGGTAAAGTCCCAGGGCAATCAGAAGACCCTTCGTGCCTCATGGTGGACAATTACTCCACAATGACTGTGTTTGACCAACCGGTGGAGTTGGAGAGCGTGACACCACACAATGTCCCAGGAGCTTCAGCAACACTGAGAACAACCGATGGCCTTTGGACCCACAATGATGTCAACAAATTGAAATCTGGATTGCAGCTGTTTTAAGTCATGTTGTAATACTGTGAAATGTAAGCCTTCCTGGCTCATTATTGAGCACTTGCTTTCTGTCGTTCTGACACTTGCTAGAAAAAAAGATTAAAAAAAACAAAAAACGGTTGAAATAAATATACTTCAAGTTTTCACAGCTTGTTGTACAATGTACATAGTTGCTGAACACCATGTAACATTATATGTGACGCAAATACAAAAGCCTCCATGCCAAGTGCTGTGTCTAAAATATTTCTGTTATGTGACAATGATTAAAGTAGAGCTATGGTGCATAGATATTTAACACAGTCTATGTAAAAAAGAAAAAGGTAAAACACCATGTACTCTACATTGTAAGGCAAGTTGAATTAATTGATTTGGAAATTGGTTCATTCATTTGATGGTGTATTTAGAGTGCAGCAGGAAATGACTATTTTTTTCTTCTTTCTGTCACCTTCAAGTAAAACTTTACTGTTGATGCAATTGTGAATCTCTGCTGAGGATTTTGGATTGGGTGACTTACATTTGGAAATCCTACCAAAAGAGATGATATTGCAAGTAGGACAAAGTAGTTTAGTGTAATATCATCTCTTATACACATGTAAATGTTCAATAAAACCCTTTTTCAACTAAAGTGAGGTGATGGTCTTGTGCTTTGACTTATAGTTCATGCTGTCCATGTCCGTTATCACTGTGACCGTACAAGTGTTTTTCAGATGCTGTTGCTGTATGTAAGTAGAGTGTGTTTGGAAAGGAGAATGGTCAATTGTAGCAGGGAATCGTGATATTGGGTCAATGTCCACAAAGGATTATGTAGGAGCGAGTTGCAACTGAGCACAGAAATAAGAAGGTCCTGCACTCAAGCAAAAAAGTGTTTCTATGGTTGGTGTTGACGATGGAAAACGTTTTAAAACATTTTATTTGTCTGTTTTTTCTACCATATAGTCCCCTTAAGACTGTTTCAAGAGAGACCTAAGCAAAAAGCAGCACAAAGGCAAGCATAAGAATTACAGAGAAAAAATAGAACATACAAAGATAAAATACAGCCAAAGCAAGATTTCTTGCATTTACTGTAATGATTGTAATTTTGTGATGAAAAAAGTGAGAACGTCCAAGGATAGAAATAATGATAAATGACAGTAGTTTTTTGGATAGCAATGATACGGGATGCACTGGAGGGTAGACCCACCTAAACACCCAACTTGTATTTGTGAAACAGTTTACCTTATGTTTTTTATGTTGATATAAATCTTTATTAAATAAATTAAAAGAATTCATTATCGTCCGTGGTGTCAGACAGATGTAAGCATGACTTGTTTTCATGGAGAGGAAATTAATTCTATGCTTCAAATATATTTGCTTTTTAGAATGAGGATGATAAATTGTATATTGTTGGAACAAAAGGTTGGAAGGAACCGAAAGATGGAACTAACTAGGTCAGTGTTAATATTCACGTCAAGTTAGAACGTTATCACTATTATGTAAAGAACAACGGGCTTCGTCCTCCTGTCCAGTAGGAGGCGCACACAAAAGCTAAGGCGTAGGTTGTGATTTACCAAAAACTCAGACCTGACTGTTGGTAAATCAACTGTAATGTGTATAAAGAACATATATGTGTGCGTAAAGATTTAAGGCAGTTGCGAAATATCAATCAAACACTGCATAAATAAGGGCTCGTTATACTTGTTCTGTGTGTGCGGGAATCTTTCTTCTTTTTTTTCATTCTCTATAAACGAACTATTTTGTTTTAATTTATTACAAATTCTTTCTTGAATGTATTCTGAGTTTCACTTCAGCCGAGGTACCTCTGGCTGCAGCCTGTAGGATGGGGCGGGGCTACACATTAGGCCTCTTAATAAAATACTGCAGGCTTTTAATGTGAATGTTTTGACCGGAAGTTGATTTTTTTGATCTGGCTATCGTCGAGGAACATCTGATCACGCCATTGTTCATTTTTTTTGTTTTCGAGCTGTGGGACCATTGAAAGTCGTAATTAATATCCATTCGTCGAAGGATTCCCTAGTCATATTTTATACATTTTCAACAGAAAAAAACGGTAAGTGTTGGTTGAAGGGAGTGAGGTTATCGTTTGCAAAATGCTGCGTCATATGGTCTGTTGGCTAGCTAAGTTAGCTAGTTAACGTTAACGCTCACGTGTTTTGTTGTTAGTGACATTTTTTTTTTTTTTTTTTAAATGCATAGTTTGGATTAAGCGCCTATCAAGTACGTTAGTTTTTTCTTAATGTGAACATCTAGCCAAATACGCACTTCCAGCCTTCAGCATCGGAACATTTATCTGTTGGCGAACTAGCTAACCTTAGGTTAGGGCAAGGCCTCGCGGGCAGGCATTTCTGTAGCTTCTTGGAGCTTAGTTAGCTAAGCTGAGCTAATGTTAAATTAGCCACCAGTTGCTACTCATCACTTTTTGTTTGAATTGCACTACTAACGTTAGAGAAGTTTATAGCGACTTGTAGTTATACATTTTGAAAGCGAGGCGCAGCATAAAGTGAATTACACAGCGTTACACGTTAGTGCTAATGTTGGGCCTGGTACAAGCGACGTTGCAGTTACGTTAATAACGCGCCTTTTCCTTAGCTATTTGTCTGGAAGAAAATGTTGGCTGTCATTTTGAGCAAACTGGCTAGATGACAGCCATTGAGGCGATTATTTCAGGAATTACGATGTATTTTACACAATAATTAAACATTTGTAGAATATTTTCTTTAAATATTGACCACATGCCAGAATAACTTGAAGTGAAATGATGAGTGCATTTGAAATGATTGAACCATCTCAACTTTAACTAAAAAATGTTTCTGTTACACACTAGTAATATCACATGTCTGTCTTCACAGATAAGAAATTCCAAGTTGTCTTCAGGACAGCGTGCTTGTGCTCATCCACAAGTCACAATGATCACCAGAAGAAGAGGCCGTGCGATCAACAACATTGAGGTGCAGTCTCTTGAGGTTGAAGTCACAGATGCTGTGGAAACAGTAGAAAATCTCTCAAGTCCATCAGAGTGCATGCTAACTGAGGATATCGACACATCTGGATTAGAGCTAGATGATTTATTTGGAATTGAAGACCTCAACTGGACATTTGAAAGAGATACAGCTTCCCCACTTTTCGATATTGGGTTGACCGAATTAGGTGTGTACAAGGATCATGATTCCGGGATTGAAGCATCAACAACCACATCTCCAGAGAGAATATCTTCTGACCCGAGGATCAAGAGCCAACAAAACCAGCATGGCCACCTGAGCAACAAAAATGCTATTGCTGCTAGATTAAATCGTCTCAAGAAGAAAGAATATGTCAGCGGTTTGGAGAAGAAAGTTGGGTTTCTGTCGACTGAAAACCACATGCTCAAACAGGAAAATTCGAAGTTGACCAAGAGAGCAGAGGAATTGGAAGACGAGACCAGGTATCTGAGGGCCGTGCTGGCCAACGAGAGCATGTTAGCCCAGCTCTTGTCCAGGCTGAGCGGTGTGAATGGGATGAAATTATCTTCCTCGCTTTTCCAGGGGCCCAACTCAAATGACCACGACTATGCCCTACCCAGGAAACGTGTGAAAGTGGAGGAGAAAGAGACATCTGGTGGAGTGTGTCTGCATGTGGACAAGAATCACGTCTCAGTGGAGTTCTGCACCAAGTGTGCAGAGAGTGCAAGCACATCACTCAAAATGTAGGGTCAAGTACTTACCTCTGTTTTCAGATATTGAGACTGAACTTGATATGGCTCGTTGTAATGAACTTCATGGGGAATGATGAACACTTTAAATAGTTATGATTACCTAAGAACTGCTGAATGTGCATGTCTTTAAATGTGATGAAGCTGATGATTTAAGTACATGTTACTGCTAAACCTTGTTGCCAGTTTTCTTCTAGGTAATGGTTGATCTACCATGCGGGATGAGTGGCTTTCAGAACACCTTTGCCTGCTTGACTCCATGGTAAGGATCAGACAAGAAAAGATGCTTGTTTTGTTTTTCTCAAAGGCTTGAGGCGTTCTGCAGTGACATTAGTACTTTTATTTTTCACAGACTGTTGTTCCTGTTTCCCTGTTAGTTGATTTTGAGTAATTTTTTCCTTTGAAGTTTTGTTTCATTTATATGGAATGCTCCGCTCATAGCAATTAACCTGTAAATAAGACATAAGTCCAAGCATCCTAAATGTAATGGCAAAAGCTGTTAATATATAGGTGAAGGTTCACAAAGAGTGATTTTAGTTGTTGAGTCTAAATTGGCTTTCTGGAATTTAAGCAATCAGGGAAAAGATTATCTGAAAACACTCTTTTGGTTGGAATTGGTCTCTTTGTGAACCGGCACCCTTGTACAGAAGAATACTTTCATTTAGCGCCACCTATTTTTCTTTATGCTAAAGTGGATTCTGCCGTTGGAAGTTGAAGAGGCTGGACAAGCTGCTGCCAACGTGGTCTGGTATTTTTTTAAAGGTAGTATCGGTAACAAATGGTGTAAGTGACTACATTTTACCAATACTCCATCACATCCTTAGCTCGCAACAGTGTAGCTCATGCAGCATACATTTGAGGCAAAGATACTGAGACGTAATGGCCTCATAATTTTGACTTGTATATATTGACATTTTGGAATGTAATCACTTAATCAGCTCTTCCAAAATGACTGTTGAAGTGAAGTTGCCAGTTTTGTATAAGAAAGTGTGTAACAATGTTAACGTGTATATATCATTTGGATCTGAAATAAGCATTGTTTGAGGAACATGGGGTTGGGGAAATGTCTGACAAATAAATCTTATTTTCATCATGCTTTCAGTTAAAAATATGTACTCTGCGTCTTGTTCTGTGCTGTTGATATTAATGCATCTCTTTTTCTCTTTCTAAACAGCAAGCTCTCTGCAGATAACGATCTTACTATTCCTGAACATTTGGGTCAAGTCTGGTAAAGGTTCTCAAAAATGACCAAGGCCTCATTTGCGTGGAATACCAAAGCATGCACTATGAGAGGGCCCGTTTTGGTTAAAGGAAAATGCCACTGAATTTCAGCATTCAGATGTTATTCCAATGCCTTACAGTGTGTTAAAAAAACAAACACCCTACAGCAGAATTTGTATGTTGTCCCTATAATTTTAGACAGCCATGCTTTATGAACATGAACAAGCCTCTTTCATAACAAAACAGTCAAGACAATTTCCTGTGATAGTTTGTGGAGCTGCTCCTTTTCGCAGTGAGGAAACATTTTGCCGATGCTGTAATGCTACCTTGGACTATGGGTACGTTTTGTCATTCAGAGCTACTTGCACTTCATTGGGGTTAATGTTAACATAAAAGCTGAAACAAACTTCATTATTGGTGGAATAAGTGTCGCCCGACAAATGAAGTGTTTTGGTTCACTAAGGTCTAGTTTTGGGAGAGACCCAGTTTTCACAAAGGGTAATTCTGCTCATCCACATTTATAAACCTTCACTTTTCTCACAATGTGACAATGATTTGGAAGTTAACGTGTTCTGAGTCAACCACATTAGCCTTGATTGTAAATTTAGCAGCTGTAGCCTATACATTGCCGTGATGTTACAGGTTAGGTTTATAGTGGGAAGAGCCATGTTCACAAATACTGCATGTGTTGTCCTGGGCTATTGGAGTAACAGGAATTCTGAGATCAAGTGGTAGACTTTACTTTCTGATAATACCAGACAAGTCATATTTAGGGTACTGACTTAAGAGTTAACCTTATCATCACTGTTTTTGAATCACTCAGCTCCCTACTTCTTGTCTCCTATTTCGTCTTTCATAATGTCTTCCAATAATTGTTCTAGACGTGGTCCTATATAAATTTTTGCCTTCATAAGAGTTTTATACCTTAAATGGCCTTATGGTTTTTTTCCATTGAGATGTTTGTTGTCCATTTTGTGCTGACTGGACATTGCATTAAGCATCCAGTGTATCTGAAGTATCTGATGGTTAAATACTGTGTAAATATAACAGTAGATGATGCCATTGTAAACACTGCACTACTAAGCAGTTGCTTCATGATGCCTTAAAAGGACATGGAGATTGGAGGGTTCAAGTCACTGTTCATGGTACATGGTAGCAACTCCTGAGCCTTTTTGTAACATTGAGTGGCCACGTGACCACAGCAAGGCTCAATAGGATCACAAAGTTCACCCCTGAAGATTTACAACATGAAATTCATGTTTTCCTAGTGATGGGGTTCGTGTTATCCATGATCATTATATTTTGGTGCAAAGTTTTGCGTCCTTGTTGAATGCTCTGTTTAAGAATCACTTTATTACTGAAGTCCAAAACTGTTCAAGAGCTAAGCTGTTTTGTGGCAGTTCAACAACAAAACACACCGGGGAATCTGTCCCTGTTCATATTAGGTGGCCAGTAATGCAGGCATATCCAGTGGGAAGTAACAAATTGTTATGCACAAAATTAAGCTGGGATCAATCTCTTGTAATATGGTATTTGCGGATCAATATGGCACATCATTTTGCTCATGCAATTGAAAGTTTAACTTTGAAATATACTCAGCAAAAGTTACTTAGCTGTACTCAAAATTATTGTAACATTTAACACAATTTTCATTACATTTAATTTACTTGGGTTCAGTTTATTTTTTTATTCATGTGGGAATTATATGAAAAAACTGCTGGTTAAGTTGATCAGAGCACAAGTATTTTGTGGGCAACCACAGGGCATAATGTGATGTTTCATTCATTCATACTGCGATTTATTTTACTGTTAGAGTTGTGCCATCCATTGTCTGTGGTCTTCAACCCGGTCCTCGGGGCCCACAGCCCTGCCGGTTTTCCTTCCTACCAGGTAGTTAAGTAGATTCACCTGGTGTTAATCAGCCCCCGATGAAACGGCTGGAATGAAAACCAGCAAGGCTGTGGGCCCTGAGGACCAGGGTTGAAGACCACTGGTCTAACTGATGGGCACTGTGGTGTCAGGTAGAGCAGTTTTAAAGTATCACGAAAACCTGAAGCCTCTAAATGGTTCAGGTGTGCCTGAGTAAGGCTGGAGCTAAAACATCCAGGACATGGGGTCCTTGAGGACTGGATTGAGAACCACTGAGGTAGAGGACTTGGAGGGTTCAAGTCTGGGTAGGGGCGCCTCCTACAGGAAAGTACAGTCTTGACAGCTGTGTTGACCCAGGCTGTATCACTAACATACCTGTAAACATACTGCATATCCAAGGTGCCCATCAGGAGCTAAACACCCCCAAGAAGACTGCAGTGAACGAACACGAGTAACAAAGAAGTTGTAGGAGTTTCTCATCACTTTACCACTCCACTGTAGCCAGCAGATTCAGCTCTGCATGCATGTTTCAAGTTATTTTGTTGATTAGATTACAATATTGTAAAGTTGGCAGCTTTTTCCAAAACTGACCTGGGATTATTGTAATGTATTTTACAAAGGTACTGTATAAATACATCAGCAGAACTATGAGACCCTACAGGAATAACCAAATGATACTACAGAGATAAAAACCAAGCAAGGTAAGGTCACTATAAAGTGTTGCAAGGCCCAAGGTCTATACGATCCCTATAATAGTTAATGTTATTGAGTGGTGTGCTTTCTGGAGCAGGGTGAATGAAGTGTAACTGACACTAAACAAGCACTACATAATATATATGAATATACAATATACATTATATATATACAAAGAATCAAAACACTGACATTACCCCCAATAAACTTTGCTTTGGGCGACATTTGAATAGCCAGGTCCCAGGGTTGCCTGTTCAGGTCGCTGCCCTCCTTTTTGACATCTGGCAACCCTACCTGGACCACAGCCACCTCCTGAATAGGCTGCAAAATAAAAGCCAAGGTGATCACATTATTCCGCCTCTATTTTAGATTAGATTCAGACACAGTGCTTCATGACAAACCATTAAAAAGAAAATGTGCATCTGCATTTTGACGTGAATAAGCACCACACTGCCCCTCTGCCTTTCAAGGGAAAATAACCCTGGCAAAATGACCCCTGGCTGTTTCAGAGGGATGTAATTCCAGTATGTAGCCATGCACCAATGTGAATAAACAACACAGAGCCACACAGACTTTGTCAAAGTTATTATTGTAGAATACTTTGATGTATTTTTTCTTTCATACAGACAAAAGGTGTTGGACTTATTCCCATTAAATTGTCTTAGATTTCCATACAGTTTTAGTCTACAGTATACAGGTGTGTTCTTCCTCATATATAGATATTTATTCGCTTAAATAACAGGCAGGTAACTCTTTAATATATTCAATAGTCTTTATATTATTTTTTTCTTCTTTTTTTTTGGTCTTTTTTAATTTCAGCACAGTTAAGGCTGCATTTTCTGTCTGCGGAACAGCACTTCAATGTGCAAGAAGGGGGACCATTCCACACACAATATTTACAACAGTATGTATAATGAATAACGTAAAACCTTAACTTTCTTCTCGTCATGACATGGCAGTAAATACTTGGAGCAGATCTAAAAGAGCAGCCTAAACAATGCGTGCGACGGATGCATTGCACTTCTGCAGTCTCTAGCTCTGCATCACCTTCCAGTTCTCCGTCCTCCCTGGGTCCCCTCTTTGTCCAGTCTTGTAGATCATAATGAGGTACATTTGTATCTCCTGGTCTCTATTTACAGAGTGGTGTCTCAGGTCTTAAGAGAGACTAAGCATCTCCGGACCTCTGCACACTTCAGGGGCTGTTCAGTGGACAGAAAACACAGCCCTCAGAATATGCTCAGGAGAATGTGCAACTGTCTTTTTTCCATCAGTGGGAGCACCGGTGGAGAAAATCAATAATCATAATCATAATAATAATAATAATAATAATAATATACAAGCGCTTCCATTTTGTTGTTCCTCTTTTTACAAAAAGCAATAGGATTAAAAGAAAGAAACATCGAAAGAAAAAAAGAGTGTGTAACAGGAACTTAGTGCCTGTAAATCAAAGATGCACATGTGCACATTTGGGCGATCTGTACAGTAGTGGTGCAGTTGTACAATAATTTATAACTTTGATAGTAAATATATTATAATCTTTTTCACATTGTGTTTTCCCTCCTGTGAAATTATCTCACAACATCATGATGTAACGTGGCTGGACGGATGGACAGAGATGGCTGGAACTGGACAGTCGAATTTACACCATTGTAGATTATCTGCCTGTTGGTGTGTGTGTGTGTGTGTGTGTGTGTGTGTGTGTGTGTGTTTCGTAGACTGCAGAAAGCATTGATAAGAGCTGTGCTAAGAGGTGCTGAAATAGAATAGATTAGGTTAGACTTGGACAGGATATGGGTGCGTGTGAGAGAGGAGAGAGCAGATGTGGAGAGATTATAGCACACAGTAGTGACAGTAGCCTAAATGATTTACCAACACATAAAGAGTGACAATAATGATACCAAATGCATGCTTCAAAACAGACAGACCAATACAATGTCACCACCCGCCTGCTCTCGGACAGGCCAGCGTAGGGTGGCGGCGATGATGATGAGCATTCAAGAAGACAAAGAGTTCTATACAGGTAAGGGTGGTTCCCAGAGAGCCCTGCATGCATCCAGAAATAGAACTAGCAGGACAGACATGTTCTCTCGCGGTATTTGCATGTAATAATGTCTGCGTCGTACACTATTTCTAATTCTACGTCTGGGTACAGCTGTTGACATGGCAGTCTGTTGCATATTGTCTGCCCCTGCCTTTCTCTGGTGGTGGGACCAGTTGATTACTCAGGGATATAGGGAGATAGGGAGATAACTTGGGGGGGTAAGGGG
>CABFOQ010014165.1:1771-20246 GCA_900660455.1 Gephyroberyx darwinii | reverse complement strand
CTTGAAGAAGAGGAGAATGTGTAATTACGCTCAAATCTCCCATGACTAAAACAGAGGATAACAAGCCGGGCCAGAAACTGTGCGCTTTCATCTAATCGTTCAGTTTATTTAGTCATTGGTTCTGTAGGAGCTTGGAGATGTTTGGGACGTGGAGGTGGAAGTGGTTGGGTTACTCGCGTTAGTTGGGTTGAGTTTCTTATGGCAACATCAATAGGAAACTAGTGGTGCATGTATCAAAGTCGGATTGTTTACAACCTACGATCTAATCCGATGCTAAATTGGCTCCATTTCATACTTGCAGGTGTAAAATACAGTTTAATTTGTTGATTTTGCTTCAACCAAGTCACACGATTTTATATAAAGACAAACTGAAAAACATTTTGTCTTTATATAAAAGATCCAGACCCAGACCAAAGACCCAGAAGGGGAAAATAGTTGTGTTCATTTTTTATTTTTACTGTTTTACTTTGTTTCAGTAGGGTTTCAAAATAGAGAAATCAATAGGTTGACCAGGTTTCTGATTTTTCTAATAAAAACTATGTTTGTTTCTAAAAATGCTTTTGTATTTTTTTGTGTGGGTTCTGGTCCTGTGCACCTAAACAATATCTCAAATTGACAAACTAATGATCGGGTCTTATAGGTGAGGTTGTGCTGAAAAAAAAGGATACAGGGTGAGGAAACATTTTTCATTTTTCATTTTTATAAAGGGAAAATAAATAGCATAGCAACATGGCCAGAACCACCCAGAACCGGGCCGAGCCCCAGAAGGGTTAATGTCTGGGTCGATAATGTGTCGATCGGGTTTATAAGCTCTAGTTTATCAAGGATGGGTCAAATTCAAAGAGAGCTGGACTGTCCATGCGTCTCCCGTGGCCACACATGCCAAGCACGAGATAGAAAAAGAATAATTCCCCCAAATGTCACGGCAACTGAAGCATGTAAACAATTGCATTCAATTGACGGCTCATTTCAATGGTAAATGGCTGACCTCCAGTTTTACCTGGCTGGCTCAGAGAAATGGAAGGAGGACAAAACACACAACCAGCAAGACCACAGAGAATACTGCTAGCCAAGCACGCTGGATCCTCCTCACTATTGTACGATGACAGCGTGAACCGTGCACGTCCCGAATAACTAGAAACTCACTTGGAAAGCTGTCGTGCGGCAATTTGAAAAGTAGGGCACAAACTCAGACCCTTTCTTCTTTTATTCTCCTCACAGCACGGAGACAACGGCCTGCCAGCCGCTCAAGACCGACGAGAGGAAAGTGGCGGACGCCCTCGCCAGGGTGGACGCCGCGGACAGGAATGGCTGCATCAAAGAAAAAGGACGCAGACACAACAGTCATCGCAGGGTCAGGAGGTGAGTGGCTCTCCGGCGCTCGATGGTTTCCCCCCGGCCCAAAGAAAGAGAGCTAACAACGACGGCTAGAAAGAAACGTCCTCTGAAATTGAGGCTTGGTAGATTATAGGAGGGGAGAAACATTTCCTCCTCATAACTCCTTGTGTGATGAATCAGTTTTCTATAACAAGGACGTGTTTTTTTGTAGATCTGTGATTAAGGTGGTAATGATAAAGCCTTTTAACACACAAACTCCTTCAGGGCTTCACTCTCACTGCGAAAACAGGAATAATCTCCACATTGTGTTGCAGGGAATGTAAACAGCCTTATCACGTCGGGCACAGAGGAGAAGATGACTTTGAGTCAGTCAGATCCTCTCTTCCACCAACACCTTAAACAAACGGACTTTCTTCACACACCGAGAATAGATTGTTTTTTTAGTCGGGAAAATCAATCGAGGCAGATTTTTTTGCTTAATTACCCTGACACCTTCAAAGCCTTAGCAATGGCACAGCAGGGAAGCATGTAAAACACAAATAAAGCTGCATCTGCAGTGTTAGGGAGGATCACGAGCATGAATCACTTCTCTTTGAATGAACTTTACCCAGAGGCTGCCGCTCTTTGTTTTGGAGTTTAACAGGAAGCCCGGAGAGCAAACGCAGACACACAGGCCTCTGATAATCATTTCCCCTGTTTATACACGCATGAAAAGACATCTGACACAAACAGCTTGGTGACCAAGATGTAAAGTATTTCTTATTTCCAAATCTGCTCGCTTTTCCTTTGACTTGAAGCCGCACGAGGCAAGAGTTTGATGTAAAAATACACTCGTCTTATGAGCCTCAATCACAAAGCGGGGCTGCGATAGAGAAGAGCGTCCCATGAGACCAGTTAATTCACCTCATTTGCTCATATTAAATCCTGTTGTCGGGTATGAACAGTCACAAGAAGAATAGAAAAGCATGAACAGCAGCGAGGCTCCGTCCAGAGAAAGCTGGGCGCACCAACGTTAGATCTTTTGCCTTTCTGGCATTTTTGGTTTCCTTTGGTTTCAAGCATCACACACCGTTTGGTAATCACGAGCGCGCTTGTGTTTCGTTTACTACATTACAGGATTTCTGGGTTTTGAAGTTCAAGTTCAAACAGTTTTCAAACCTCTTGCTGCCATTTGGAGCAACGTGAAAGCTTTAACGCAAACTGAACTGAAGCCCCCTTCCACGTCTTTGACAAGCAGTCCACTCTCAATTTATCATAGAATACACCTTGAGATGCCTTTTTCTGACTATTGATTACATCTAATCCCATCGCCAATCACTAAGAGAATCACAATGCAGGACACTAAACTAAAAACAGGCCTTATCTGTGTCTGGGCGGTCCTCTCAGCACCTGGCAGTCAAGAGTAATAGCCACCATTAGACAACTGTTTATCAAGACTTCAGCCTTTTTCAGACATACACCTCGGATATTCTCCAGAGAATCAGGTCCGCACTTTAACCGGAGTTACCCTTCCACACATACAGCACACCACCGGAGAATGTCTGCTTCGGATGCGTTCACAACAACAGAAAATACCCCAGTTAGTTCAGACAAGAGGCGGGGCCTGGGTAGAGCGTGCGGGAGACAGGACATGACGCAAAAAGTACGCTGCGGAAATCGCAGTGTTTTGTTTACAGTACGAAGATGGCGGACGAAGTGACCGACTCACTCTCAGTGGCCGTTTTTGCGTTGATGTCAATACTAAATGTAGTTAGACGTATCCGTAGTGTCGTCTTCTTTGTCTGATCTAGTTGCCTTCTTCCTCAGCATTGAATGTTTGTATTATCCCAGTTTCGCGCCAGTGGCATGATAAATACGTCATCAACATGCCCACTCCCTCGTAGAGAATACTCCGGAGAATCTTCTGCTCCGTTCACACTTGGGCTCACTCGGTGATAAAACAGATTTTAGACTCGGGTGCTGGGTGGGTAAAGTCCGATTGACTTCCAGACCAACTGATTCGGACATTTGCGTTCACACATACAACCCCTCCGAGTAACGTCTAGATAAGTTCTGGATTTCACTGCATGTGTGAAAGACGCTTTTGACTGCGAGTTCAGCAGGCAGGAGAGACTGAGGGCCGAACAGCAGCTTGTTGCAGCCCTGACGAGTATATATAGCTATAGAGGCTTTGTGTCACAGTTCTCCTGGCAACCACGGCTGGTGCCGTCGTGGAGGTCCATAGAATAATTGGCCGTGTGCAATTAATGTCTAGATAGATAAGAATTGGGCAAGAAA
Organism: Gephyroberyx darwinii; assembly: GCA_900660455.1. Lineage (NCBI taxonomy): Eukaryota > Metazoa > Chordata > Actinopteri > Trachichthyiformes > Trachichthyidae > Gephyroberyx > Gephyroberyx darwinii. The sequence continues at coordinate 16,631 of CABFOQ010014165.1, read as the reverse complement.
AAGAGAGATGAAAATAATTTTTGTGTGGGTGAAGGTCCATTCAGTAACAGAAGTAGAGGTGAATATCCTGTTAATGTACATTTATTTTTGCAGCTCGGTTAACCTGAACAAGCTGTTGAAGCTAATTAGTAGCAGCAGAACATTAGCTAGTGTGCAAAATGTGTTTACAAGGCGGTGATGGTTAGCTGACCGGATACTATTAGCTATTAACACAAAATCAGATATATCAGTGGCCAAATGATCAGTTCCCAGTCAAAAACATCACAGAAATGAATCATATCTATTGAGGCCATAAGATAAGAAACCCAATCAGCTGTTGAAGACCTCCAATATGGCCGCCAGAGGGTACGTTACCACCTGAAAGCCCTCTATTGTCAGATGCAACTGCATGAACCTCACTATAAACAAAGGAAATCTACCTGATCATGGCTGTTTTCCTTCTTGTGCTCTATTTTTCACAGTGCTGCATGATAACTTCCCAAGAGAGTTTTTGCGTCTAGCGTTTTCGTAAAAGCTCGCCGTCCACACTAAACCACCAAAAACGCAATCTTTCTTTTCAAAAGTCTCCGTTTTTGCTGTCCACGCTACAACGCAAGGCCACCATTTTCAAATTCATCCAGTTGGGAGATCGTTTCTGTAAAGCTCTGGTTTCTGGGGGTCAAAAAACACTGCCGTAGTGTGGACGGAAGGCCAAAACAGAGAAATAAATATGCGTTTTAGTGTAGACGTCGCCTAAAAACGGGCACAATCTGGAATAGCGCCCATCTGACTATGAGAAGAAATGAAGTGATTATTTTATCAGATGTATTATCGAGTATGCAGTTACATTTACGGCATTCAAACGTTCAAAAACTACAGGCCCTGCTCTTGAGGAAACTAGAATGCCTTCAATATTGAGTATTGTTCTGGTCAGATGTCCCCTAAATCCCTTTTTCATACACTACTGTTTCGCACAATCACTATTCCCAGTGCAACTGGCAATCGACTGCTCTCTCATCCTCCCTTTCATTCTCTCCACCTCATCAAAAGAAATTGTTTCTGCTGGCAAAAAATGCAAATGCTTGCCTTGTGCTCTTTTTCTCCATGGCCAGAGTGGGAGAGGTGTTAATGAGTGACAAAGCTTTCTCATTACCGGGAGAGGGTACTTGGTCCTGGTCTCTCTAATCAGCCCTAATGCATTTCGGTTGCTAATGCTCCCAAACTGCCGACTACACCGACCAAAGCCATTTATTAAAGCGAGACAATCTTCTGCATCCAATGAAACAGGCACAGTCTCCAGAGCTATGTGGTCGCATATGGAGGGCTGTTTGTCACTGTCTACACCGGTTCTGATCACACTGCTTGTATAATCTGCCTTTTCAATAAGCATGGAAAGAAATCTAATGTGTATTATTTTACACAGCTGTTTTTAATGTACCGTTCCCAGAGCTGGACTAAGCCCAATTCTATACTCAGAAAAATATTAATAGGATATTGGTAATATTCAGAATATTTTATTCAGAAAAACTGTTCAGTGTCTGATTTTATTTTCAACAAAACTACAAAATGTCTCATTTTAAACTCACTTGCCAATTATGTGATTTTATTCCTAGTATTTGAAAAGCAGCCACTCTCTTATTGCTGGCCAGATATTTTTAGTCTGTTAAGAGGGACTGCTCCATTTTTCATCACTAATGAGTAGAAAAGTCAGATTCAAATGATTCAAAATGTCTTTGTTGAGTGATGCAACGGGACATATTTATGTCTGTGTGTGGCTGAATGGGCTTGTCAGTACAATGACTGCCTCCATGCCAGCTCACTCCCCAGCCTTATTTACTACCCCGCCACTAATGGTGTAAATGCCCCATCACCCCAACCTAATTCTGCCCATCTAATTTAATCTCCACCAGACTCCCTTTCCAATTTTCCCAATAACGCTAATGTTCCACCTCATTATTAAAGCCAAGGTGAGGCAGCCCAAATAGATTGCAGTTAAAAAACACACCTTCTTGCACATCTCTCTCACACTCCCTCCTGCCTTTCAGTCCATCTCTACCTAAAAGGCCTATTCAATGAATCTGTGGCGCAGTTTCTTTTCACTGTACTGACAAATTGTTCTGGGTGGAATGGATTGTACGGACAGGTAGAATAGACTAGAATACGCAAGTAGAATACGTGGCTCAGGCTAGAATGAGTGTGTGTGTGTAATCAATAGAGGCTTTGCAGTTGTGTCACCAGCAACCCCCTGGTGCCATCATGGCTGTTCATCATGGAGAATTGGCTGTGCTCAAATAATGGCAAAATAAACAACAACCAGCATAAAAAAGAGAGATACCTGAAAAGTATTGTTGTGGTGTGGATCTATACCCATCAATAATGTTATAAGTAAAATTGAAAGGTAGATTTGTTTCCATGTGACACAGTGGCTTGTTTTTGGTTCTAGTCTCTACTGAAAAACACACACAGTAGCTAGTCAGCTTAGTTCACCTACACAAATAGGTTTTTGGTTTTGCTAACTAGCTAACTAGCCAGCAGGCTAATTTAGCAACCAATGTTAATGTTAACTCCTACTGGATCGGTTAGCTAATGTCTAAATCAGCTGCGTTAACTCTGTGTTACTGTAGCTGACCAGATGCTAACATTAGCTAGCTCACCATACAACATTATCTACAAACAAAATCAATCCAATCAGTAGAATAATGATCGATCAGTTCCCATTCAAACACAGCACAGATATTAACCCTATTTATTAAATTCTGTACAGCCAAGTTAAAAGAAGAAATCAGCTTTTCACAGCTATTGTAGCCCAAGAGCTGAACCGCCACTATGGCCACCATAAAGTGTTACATCACCTGAAAGCCTTTTATAATAACCAGGGCTGTGAAAAAGTATGTGTAGCTATGTTAGAGAACATGGGGCAGTCCGACATAGAAAGTGCCATGTCTCGAAGTTCCCATCCAATAGGAATGCAGAGCACACATGAGGCTAAATGGGAACCGCTCCCTGACCTAATTGTTGTATAGTTAGCTGAGGGCATTGCCAGTCGATAGGCTATAATCCTATCTCCTGCTCTGAGTGGAGCCGTCTTGCCAGTGGTCTTGACTTGATTGAAGCACACTGGAGTGCTATCAGTCTTCTGCTATTACATTATATATCTACCGGGCCAGGTAGGATCTCATCAACCTGTTCTGATGGAATCTTAAGGGACGGGCTCAGAAATGATCTTGCTCATGTTTACCCTGAGAGGGAATCGGGATGACATTTAGTTATGTGATGCCTACGACGAAGCATATGGATTATTGTACCCCCCACCGCCACCCTTCTGTCATGGATTTCCATCTACAAGGAATTTATGAAAAACATATGACTGCCCAGGAAGAATTTTGCTGTAGTGTATGGTGACTTTCTGAACACTTAGGTGTCACCTAAAGTACCACAGTATTTTGTACACCACACACTGGCTGAATCCCAATCTCCAGACTTCCAGATTTTGGGGTGCACTCCCACCAGGAGGGCTTTGGGCTGTCCTTTGTCAAAACCCTGCAAGTCCGTGAGGCCTTTCATGCAGACTTGTAAAGACGTGCATGCTGACTTTTTGCAGAGATTTCCCATACTGTAGTGTATTGTATCACTGATACAGCATAAAATGTCACAAGAAAACTGTAAACAACATGATGTAAACATGTCAGAGAAGCTATGATTTCACAACAATGTAGCTATTAGCCTTTTAGCTAAAGGTTGCTCTGCACTGCTTCACTGAAGTAGTAACGTTAGTAGTTAAAGAGGTTTTTTTTCCATTATGCCCTTATAAGCACTCTCCAACCCCTGCAAACTCACATAAACATGCACAACACTTCAGGCAACATCAGATTACCTAAATGAAAGTCTGCGAGGGTTCGGTCCATGAGTCCCAAGAATGGAAATTGGGATTCAGCCCATGAGTCCTGAGTCTGGACACTGGGGAAAAAAAGATTTGTTTGTTATGCTTCATCCTTGCAATAAATATTCCATATTTCATATCTCAATTTAAATCCACCCGTACATTATAAACCATCACTGCAATGAACATCGAAGTATGTAACCTCTGTGCTCCTTCTCTGCCTGTAGCCCCTCCTTCGATGAGGAGCTCTCTCCTCGGCCCACACCCAAGGGGAAGAAGAAGAAGAGAAAGTCGGAGCGTAAGAGGAAGAGGAAAAGGTCAGTTCATAAAAAGAGCTGACCCTACAGTCAGGTCTATTGTTGGACACGTTCGCTGTGTTGCCTGAACAAATTGAAAAAACCCAGAGAGGCGCATCGGGAGAGAGTAAGGAAAAGTTTGCGTACCTCTATAAGGGAATGCCTGGTACTGCCTGGTAATGCTTATTTCCTCTGCTGCTGTAGGTCTCCTTCCCATAGCCTGTCGCCTCTGAGGAAGAAGAAAAAGAAGAAGAAGAAGAGTTCCAAGAAAAGCAAGCGGCATAGGTATGTTCTGTTCACCATGGCAGCACTGAGGAAATGCACATCTTAGTCATACTCTCTATACCGCGTGTGGAAAAACATTTATTTTTAGGTGACCCAATGCAGCTTCTTTCTATTCCAGGTACACCTCCAAAAAGTCAAAGCACAGGTATGTACAAGTTTATTATATTGCATAAATCCAGTACATCTTGTGGTTGAATCTGGAAAGTTAAACGTCAATATTAGAGACATAAACAGATGTGGGACCAAATCATGAACTTCTCTCTTGAACATGGTGTGACTGATTTAATTTAATGCCTGATTCCAGTGAGATTGCTCCATTTCCTCCTAAACCGCCGATGCCTTTCATGTATCAACAAAGATGCAGACTTTGTCAGTGTTAATCCTCCTCACTTATGATTCTATTGTCTTTCATCCCATCAGCTCGAGTTTAAAACATAAGAGGAAGGACGAGCGCAAGCACAAGAAAAGGTTAGTGTGATTATTGCATCAGAATCATGTACCCTCCAAACACTGCACATTTTGTTTGACCCCACTCCCTCTGCCATGGTAAGCCATCCATCCTTTTAATAGCACCCGTTTTGGAGCAAATAAAGAGAGAAAATCCTCCATAAGGCTCCCTCTTAGATCAGGATAGGAATGCGATCAGTGTAGACACAAATGTGCTGCTTTTATGTTTTGAGCGAAGCGTGAAAAACCCACTTGTGTAAGAAAAACAGATTGAAAGCATGAACCAAAGAGAGAGAGAGAGAGAGAGAGAGAGCGAGAGAGAGAAAAAGGCCCGGAAGAGAGTAAGAGAAACCAATTTCACGCTGTGATCTTGCAACATTTTATAATTCGTCGTTGGCTGAGCGGGCCGCCGTTTCCTCAGCGAAGAGTCAGGTTCAGATGCTGCAGCTTCAACGGAGACCACTGGCTTCTCCTAGCACGCCTCTCCTCTCTCTTCCCGGCGTCTTCTGATCGCTTCACCTCTTTCATGCCTCCGCTGTTCCTTTGTGCTCATGCCTTCTCTGATGTGTTCTCCCGTTTTTCACACACGGCTCATACATCAAGTGATCTGAACACTGCAGTCTGATCTGTGGCAGAATAAATGCAGATAAAAGACGTAGCGAGGCGAAGATGCATTCGGTGAAGTTGAAGTAGATCAATTCCTTGAAATTATGAGGGAACAGTGGTCAGAAAAGCAAAAAGCAGATGTTTGGCAATGCCCACAACTTCTAACGAGGCCCTTCTCTCCACCTCCTTCAGCTCACGGACTCACTCACACCGGCGGCGACGCTATCGGCGGTCAGAGTCAGACAGTTCTTCCTGGCAATCTTCCACAGAGAGCAGGTAGGCCCCAGATGCAAGCAGTGTGATATCCCCCTCCCCACCACCACCACCACCACCAACACCACCCAACACCCAATCCTCAGTTTATCTTATCAGCCCAAGGTGTCTGCTGAGTTCTGGTCACGCCACAATGATGACTGATAGGGCAGAGGTGGGCACGACCAGCCTCCTTATCGCCACTTCACAGGAAATGGCTCAAAATTCGCCCTGCAGATCGATGTGCACTCAGTTATAATGACATTTGGCCAAATCAGGATCTGTGTGATAACTTGAGAAGATATAGTTTCATGAATTTTGTGGATTACATTCAAACTAAATGAGACTATATGACATGTTGAATTCACTTCAGCTCTTTGAACTTGAATTGCTCACTTATTCTTTTATCATTCATCCATACTGGCAACAGAAATGAGACCCAATTTTCAAAATGAAATAATCTGAAAGCAGGGCTGATTATTCTCACGTCCCTCTGGACAGCTCCATTACTGGGGGTTTCCCTGTGATATAAAGCAGAGAAACCGTACTCAGCTTTACGTCACATTCCTCTTTTCCAACACCCAGGGATGCAAATGTCCCAAGAAAACTAAATAAATATAAAACAAGCAATTGCATCCTCAAATTGTATCCATGCACGATGGGCATTTGGCTCGCGGATCATGTTCACAGCTCTGTTTTGGTTAAGAGGCCAAGGCGATGCTTGTTTCCCCTGTCAGCTGGTTGGTAGCAGCGGCCATATTTTCCTGGGTGTGCTGGCTGTGCTTGAGTCACTTTGGCGAAGTTCTGCCAAGGCAGCGCTGCAGGCAGAGGTCTGTGAACAGCTGAGGCTTGATCCCTCATCGGCTGGTCTTCACAGCCAGTATAACTACCTGCTGCTTCTTCACAATCCAAGGCAAACTCATGAAGCGTCCCTCCACATTTTCCCCATGGTGACAAAATCAGACACTATTCATCCAGTGTATTCTCTAGGGCGCCAAACTACCACCAGCTGCTGATTTAGGTTCAAACGAGGAGGCTGATTCACCGACATCAAATGTGTCTTGTGCTCTGAAATGTTGACAGTTACAGAGATATTTAATGTCATGATGCCGTGTCGTTAAAATTAAACTGATTTGTCCACAGGCATCGTCTGCAAAAATCTGTGGCCCACCAAGCATTCGGAAACCTGGCAGCCCTAGAAGAGGATACCAATGCAGTGCTGGACCAAAGGGACTTGGAGTGGAGACCTGCAGCCAAATCAGTGTGTAAAACGGCTCCAAAATATCGCTCCATCCTCTCTACCGGCACCGTAAGTACTCCTCGGGACTCTAACGATGGTACAGTGGTTTAGTTTGAGTTCTCAGTTATGGCCATGTAAAAGTCACCCCTTATTGCCTGTCAAAATATAATACCTTGAGTCAGTGGGGAAGGGCGATTGGGCGTCGGAAATTATTCTCATCAAAGAAGAAAATGTTGTAAATTTGTTGTAGATTTCACATCCTGACCATGTTATAAAGGTTTTACAAATTTGCACAGAACCAATTTACAGTACTTTTGGAAAATGAAGCAAATTATTCTGCAGGGGTGAATCGAAACCAGTTCTTGCGCAATAATTTTACATGGCCTGACTTACTTTCTGATCTCGTTTGATGAACTCTTCATTTTGCAGTAATGTTATCAGTTCCTGTTTTTCTGTTTTAATAACTAACACCATCAAGTAAGTGCAAACTTGGCAGAGACGGCTCTGCACAAAATTGCTATTGCTGACAAAATAATAACAATGTGAGTCGAGTGTTTTTAAACTTGTTTTTTCTTTTGTCAAGAACTAATGCTGCGGAAATCAATGGAAATGGCCACAATACAACAACAAACATTTTATTTTCATGTTCAGCTCTATTGACAGCTGATATTTCCCATCAAGTCTGTTTATTCTCTTCACAATAATAATCACATATTAGAGTTTCTCAATAATACACTAAGGTTTATAGCATTTGTTTCATGAGTAACATAGGAACCTCACATCATTATGACTTTACATTAAAAAAACCCAACAAATGCAGTTCAATGTTTTAGAGGTTTATTATGATGATGTTGGAAATTAATTCCCATTATGTAATGCACATTTTTACACATACACAGTATTTGGATAGGAAGTAGAATATTACAATATATTTTAGGGAGGAAAGTAAATCAAAGGAAAAAATCAACCCTAAATGAACTGAAGACATACAGTATGTCATGTCATTTCACTGCTTGCTTTGATGAAAATATCACTCTCTTGCATACACCGGTTATGGTCAAAATAAGAGAAACTCAACATAAAGTTTTGGCATCGAACTGACTCTAACCTAACATCCTTGCTATGTTTATCCTACTCTCTAATGTACTGACATAATCACTCTGATTGATTGATCAGCACCTTAAAGTAATGATCCAAGACAGTTTCATATAAATAAATGTCCATTTTGCTACTTTCTACCGTCGATTACTCATTAGATTACTCATTAGTGATCCAACCTCCAGCCAGTTCATATAAGCTTTTCCACTTGCTGTTCTAAACACCTGGTGTTACTTTCCCAGAAAAAAAATCCTCTGGCACACAGGAAGTGATGCGTTTTACTGGGTATACCATGACAAATAAAAGAGTGCCACCTACAGAAACTCAAACTTTAACAGACAATCCAAGGAAAAATACGTCACAGTACTGGACACTGATTGACAGAAACACCAATTTGCACCAATGATGTCGCCAGAATAAAAAAAGACGAGGATCTCACAGATTACCAGTTTAATGTGTCATGCTTTCTTGAGGGCGACAATACTTCCTGCCAACAGGATGTCAGCTGTACACTACACCGTCTCAATAGGCAGAAAGGCATATTAAAAGATAGGAGACCAACATCATGATCACTCAAAATTATTATTTTCAGTAACTGGCATTTACTTGCGCTCTTGATCCAAAACCAAGACAGAAATGCAGTCCAGACCGTTACAGAGCTTAAGTTTCCTTTAATTTACCTCTGGCCTGACGAAGACCTTGAGGCTGAAAGATTGTCTTCCTCTGCTGTGCACATATCTATTTCTTTAGTCCTTTATTTTGTCTGTGCCCTGTAAGTACAGTGTAGCGATTTCCCAGGAGGTTGGATTTACCGACTTGAAAAATGAATAACGGAGAAGCAGTCTTTGCACTCTGACCCTGCTAATAATACCGCTACATCTACCTCATGCTGGTTCCAGTAGGAAGGTCGAGTCAGGTGACTGTAATGAAAAATGAAATACAAATATCTTAAAAGCGTGACTGACAACTGTACTTTTTTTTTACTGTGTTGTTTATTATTAGGGTTGATTTTTCCCTTTAAATCGTCTCACAAATGCAGCTATGTCTGTTAACTCATTGTCTCGTGCTCATTGGGGCAGAAAATACATTTAATTTCTTTCCAGCAATCATTAAATTATGCAAATTGCACGCTCAGATGTTTTTAATCACACACTACAGGGTATTAACTGAAATTCAATAAATGAATCCATATATTGAAGCGTGCCTGGCATTCAATGTATAATTCTCTCTGAAACAACTTCACCGTTGGTTGCTGAGCGGTAATATTTCCAGAACTATTGTTTCTTAAAGAATCCATTGAAGATTAAAGAGTTCATTGATGTTTATTTTCATTTATTAAAGCAAGTAATTCGTAACAGGAATGAACTTTGCTTAATATTTCTTTCCCGAAAAGCAATCCATAAAGGGAAAGGTGGGTATGTGCTGAATCAAAGCTAATTCATAACAACCTTATGTCAACCTCTTCTGGTTTTATTTAACCATGTAGCTGGTGAACATGTTACATTCAGTCTTTTGTGCAAGCGCATGAATCTTTGTGGGGGAAAAAAGGGGAAAAGAAAGCACACAAGTTACCAAAACACGCAATAGTCATACAATGTTTGAAGGCAGCCTTGTGAAAACATCTCAAGATGACGTTGAGGAATGTTTTTATTGAGAATCTGTTGTTTTGAAAGTGAAATCTTTTGCTCCTGTGTGGAGATGTGAGTGGTAAATGGTGGTGGAAGCTCTTTCAGATTTGCTTTTTAAATTTCCCCTCAGGTTTGATCTGTTGTGCAGACTGTGTACTAGATTCTGGAAAACCTTAGGCAGGACAGAGTGGATGAACCCTTTGAGTTTCTCGTAATCAATAAGTAAAGAGAGGTCATAATTTGTCAATAAAATAAATAAATAAACTATAATCCTTGGAGAGCCGATCTCAAATTCTATTACATCTGTGGACTTCTGCAGAGAAAAAGAACATTTGTACTCTCTCTAAATTTGGTGTGCAGTAACTACTCACTGATGAGCACACATTTCAAGTATCCTGGGACCTTTCGCTCCCAAGAAACTCCAAAATAAGAACAATTAAGGAAAGAAAAAGGAACATGCCAAAATAAATCTAACTGGCTCTGGGTTTGAAGAGAGGGTTATTGTCTTTTTCTTGCAATTTACGACTCTAATGATGCACTTATGTTGCCCGCTCTTCCCTTTTTCTTACACCTTACCTACTTAAGGAGGAAATCTTGATTGGTAAGTCGATGCTATCCGCAGATTTAGGGATTTACTGTAGGTCGCTGCAGGCTAATTATTTACTTCTTGCAGGAAGAAAGAGCACAATCATCTGTCCTATTCTGAGGGCTTTCTTAGTTAGACTGATGGGATCTCTCTTTGTCTGCAATCCTTTTCATTTCTACATAATACCCATTTTTGTGATGTTTGTTCAATGTTCTTTAAAAGAGGCTTTTCAATGGGGTTATTGTTTTCTCTTTTTCTTCTCACTGGAGTTAGAGCCGGTAGATCTTTCCACGCATAGTTTCTTTCATTTCTCTTTCGTTGTTCCTTTCATATATTTGTTTTAGTTTAGTTACTTAATTTTACTAAATTCTTCTTTGTTGGTTTCTTTGACTTTAGTTGAGGTTAACATTTCTTTTGAGGTTATTCGCATGCTTCAAATTTGCATGATGTCTTTATCTTTCTAAGTTTTCTGTCCCAAGAAAAAAACTATAATCTTCTCTGTGTTTTCAAGGGAAAATATGTGCCTTTGTATTAGAGTATTCACAGTGCATCAAGCAGGTAGCAGGTTGTATATGTCAAAACATACCTGGATTTAAAACTGCAGCCAATTTGTTTGTTTGCAGATCTTGTCATCAAAACCTGGAGACGAGCTTTTACATGGAAAAAGGACTCACCATCACACTTTATCCAGTCAGACCGAAGGTCCGCACGATTACGATTCTGGGAATGACACATCTTCACCACCGTCAAGCAAAACTGGTGTTTCTCGGGCAAGTGTTACTGAAGACAAGAGGAACCACTGTGAAGGTCTGGCCTCACCAGAGAAGCTGACAGACAGAGACAATGCCTCTGATTCAGGAAACTCTGTGACCAGCTATGCTTCCTTGTGCAAACCTCATGTGAAGGATGGCTTGTCTGCCACCCTTTTCAATGGGAATGGCAAGAGGTAATGTTGTGTTCATAATGAATAGTCCATCTGAATGAATGCTCATCAGGGAAATTGTGAGAAGTTTATCTTTTGATACCATGCTTTCTCCTTTTTAAATATGAATCTGTCTTGCAAGTGAGGAAAAAAAGGAGAGAATTTCATAAGTACATCCCAGGATGTGGTTCTGGATTTATCACTCAAAGCAATGAAATGTCTTTGTTATCTTTGCAGTGAGCAGATAACCTTGGGGTGTCGGGTAGAGGTTGTCAGATCTCAAAAGACATCCGGTTCTTCGCAGAGGACGAGGCGCTCTTCTCGAAGGCGACAGAAAACCCAGTCGACCAGCAGCAGGAGCAGGAGCAGATCCTTTGGGAGTTCCAGACACTCTGGACGCTACTCGCGAAGTCTATCGCTGTCATCTTGCAGGTTGATTCACTGCATTTCTATTGTACTTCACTAACTTATCTCATACTCAGGTGACACTGGTGCTTTGCTCTATTGGAGAGGTTTATTGTCATTTTCTCATTGTCAGCTCATACTCACGCTCACCAACGTATTCAGCTGATCTGAGGCGGAGAGGCAGCGTGGCCACCGCAAGCTCCAGAGAAAGCTACTCAAGATACAGTCCTGACAGGTGGAAATTTACTAAACCTTAACCACTAATGACTCCTCAAAAACTATTTGACATTGTTGGTGAGGTTTTCACACTGTTATGTCTGGTTCTTAGACTACGAGACAGGAAGAGAACACCCGGTTCCAGAGAGAGAGCTATGAAGCACACACAGAAAAATGGTGGGAAGAGACGAAGGCGCAAGTCCTACTCTCCTATGAAGAAAAGGAGGAGAGACTCGCCGAGCCATCTGGAAGCACGGCGAATCACAAGGTATAGCTTTCACAGCCTATCAATGTAAAGCTACAATCTGCAACGTTTTGCCTGGAGGCAGCAAAGTGTATTGCTAGTCCCATCCTCCTCCCCCTCAGTTGGGCAAGTTCCCACCCCAAAACTTGTCACTCAGGCTGATGAGCTGTCTACCTTGAAACAGCATGCAGCCTGAGGCTGAGGTAAAGCCACCACAGGCGCCGGGGAAGCAGTTCTTTCATGTCTTACTGTTTTTTCAGCATTGTTGTTGTTGCTATGACTTTCCTACACAGAGGCAACTAGCCTCACCTTGACAGCCACAACCCAGCTCACCCCTGGCCACAAATGGTTTACACCCCAAAATGTCCCAAACATCATTGAAAAGCAAGTTTCAGGCAAACAGGGATTTAGGCATGAACACAAAGAGTCACAAACACAGACTGATAAAGTATAATATATCCTATTTATTATTTTAAGGTCAGAAAAAGTTCATTCTTTCCACTAAATACATGCTAGCTTGATAGACTCTTTGCCAGTTGTGCACTAATTCTCTGATTGCCCTCCACAGTGCCAGGAAGCGACCTATTCCTTACTTCCGACCCAGTCCTTCCTCCAGCAGTCGATCCACCAGCGTGTCCTCCTGGAGCAGCCTCTTCACGCGGAGCCGTAGTCGCAGTCCCATTCACAGCATCAGCCGGAGCAGGAGCAGGAGCCGGAGCAGGAGCAGGAGCAGGAGTAGGAGTCGCAGCCACAGTTACTCCTCCTACAGGAGCTACAGCCGAAGTTCATCCTGGAACTCCATCTTTGGGACTCGCAGTCGGAGCCGGAGCCGCAGTCCCATGTCAATGAACAAACGCAGTAAAACCAGGCATTAGGTTTTCAGAAGACTGGAGAGGAATGCAGCGGCATTCATGTTTCCTGTTGAGAGCAAGAACAGTTGAAGTCGGAGCAATCGGCGGTATTCTATATTTGAGGGGAAATAGCCCAGCAGGGTTCCAGCCATGTCTTACATTGAGGCAGCGTTGCTCACTCTGCCAACAGGGACCCCTGCAGACCGAATGTCTTGTTGTTGTACTGCATCCTCTTGCATCAGCACTCACCATGGCCTGAGACTGTTCATCTCTGAGATGTCTGCAATAGGAAACCCTACCACTCTATTTGGTCAATTAACAGCAGTGTCCCATATTTTTATGGCCCCAAACACCCCATGAAATTATTTTCAATTTCTTTCAAAATTGTTTCACAACTTAATATTTTATTTAAAATCGTGTTTTAATGGGGTGATCAACGCCTAGTGAACAGATTTGCTAAAAAAATATTGATTCTCATTTTTAAATTGCTTTATTCCCATGAACATCTTGCTATGTTGGTGTTAGCCATATGTAAGTGCAGATGCACTGGGGAGACATATTCTCACTAGAAGCAGAATTTCATGGGACACTGGACATTTGATGCCCCATGCGAGGCCTGCTGGTTCTGTCTCTCCCGGGATCTGCACTGAGAAGCGATGTATTTAGGCACCATTTCAGCTGTTTGTTTGTGTTTACAAATGGCTTCAGAGGGACTGTTATCAGGAATAAGGAAAGGTTTATTGCTCTGATCGCAGTACTTCAGATGGTAGCGCCCACACACATTCCCTCTGAAAAATGGGTGGAGGAGGCTGGCCTGACGGCGAGCAAACTGCCTGTCAGCCCAAATGCCAAATTAATTTATCCTCTGATCAAGTGGAAAACAATTGATGTGTCAGTCCTTGTAATATGACGGGAAGCGATCACAACGCTACGCTGGGTATTAGAGAGGGATTTCTGTTGGCAAAACCTGAGGAAATATTTCCCTGGCAGCTCCCGGTGAACAAATTGCCTATTGAGTTTTCTACTTTGAGTCATGGATATTTGAACGGCATTTGGAACGGACATTTTTATCTAGTTCAGCGCCGGAGTTGTCATCTTGGGTTGTCTATTGTGATTATATATATCAATTCCTCTAAGTTGTAATTTATTTGATTGCTTTGATTTTAAGAAGGAAACACAGAGAGCATGTACATTAAAAAGATGTTCAAATGGATTGAAAAATGTTGTACCTCATTCAATTAGATTGAAACAAATTGAAAATCAGATGAAACTTATGAACGCCGCTGATTCTCAATTTGCCAGAAATGCATTTACTGGAGGCAAACTCATATCTCATCTCTTTTGTTTCCCACAGAAGGTCAGGTTGTGAAATGCACAGAACCATAGATATTTATACCTTATTTAATATCGATCAGTCAGTAGTGGTCAGTCTTTCTATGCAACACTATCAATTTATAGTTATGACTCTGCTGTAACTTATTTATTTACCCCGTACTGGGCTTGAACTTCAAATTAGAAGAAGAGATTTAAAAGAAAAACTACAATGCCGGAGAGATCCACCCTACCTGACCTTTGTTGTGGATTCTCTTCAAGGCAGTTCACGGGATGTTTTGACTCCAGAGTTTGAATCTGTAAAAAGTTTGAAACTGCCTTTCCATATAATTGAAAGAGTTTCTCTGTCATTTCAAATCCATCATCCCTGTCTGTGTGATTGCTCCAGGCATGAGGGACTGCTCTCTATGCACTCAATACTCTGAGCTTATTTCCCTGAATGTCAAGAAAATTGGCCAAATGAGGGAAATATGACACCGTTGGAAGAGGGAGGAAAATGACACACAAGTCATCCATAAAGTAAAGGTTGACTACTTCATCAGCAGATGTGAGCTTTTCGGATAGGGACGATGAGTAACTTTCTAGATGGGCAC
>CABFOQ010014156.1:1243-12377 GCA_900660455.1 Gephyroberyx darwinii | reverse complement strand
CTACGCAGCCCCATACGCAGCAAGCTGCGATGCACTGTGTGTTCTGACACCTTTCTATCATAGCCAGCATTAACTTTTTCAGCAATTTGAGCTACAGTATCTCTTCTGTGGGATCGGACCAGACGGGCTAGCCATCGCTCCCCACGCGCATCAATGAGCCTTGGGCGCCCATGACCCTGTCGCCGGTTCACCGGTTGTCCTTCCTTGGACCACTTTTGGTAGGTACTAACCACTGCAAACCGGGAACACCCCACAAGACCTGCCGTTTTGGAGAGGCTCTGACCCAGTCGTCTAGCCATCACAATTTGGCCCTTGTCAAAGTCGGTCAGGTCCTTACGCTTGCCCATTTTTCCTGCTTCCAACACATCAACTTCAAGAACTGACTGTTTACTTGCTTCCCAATATATCCCACCCCTTGACAGGTGCCATTGTAACAAGATAATCAATGTTATTCACTTGTCACCTGTCAGTGGTTTTAATGTTGTGGTTGATCGGTGTATATATCTATATATTCTATGAATTGCCTTAAAAAGGTGACAGCTGCCGAATTTCTGCTGTGAATGCTTTTCCTGAGGCCTAGGATAGTGTGGCCTCTATCATGTAACATTCACACTTGTCTCCCAGAGCCAGAAGCGAAAGACAAAAGTCTGTTTCACCTTGTAATCTGCGATGTCACACCAATGTACAGCTCCGTGAAGAATGAGTCAGATAAGATGGAAAAGGTGACTGTTAGGGCACGTTCACACTATCCAACAGCCTGTTTTTACATGAAAGGCAGGCTGATAGTGGCAGTGGCAAACCACCTTTTCAAATTATCAGCATAAAAGCTGAGGCTGCACTTTTTCTACAGAAAAAAAAGGGTCAACAGAGGTGCAACTGAACAGGACTGGATTTGGGGCTCTAAGCCAATAGCAGATAGTATGATAAACGTCAGATTCAGTGACCTCATGTAGCCCCTCCCACTAACCTTTGGGCCGTAGAAGGCTCCGTCTCCTGGGTTCAGCTCCCAGCGCTCGCCAAACTGCTGCAGACTCCTTTCCAGCTGCTGCTCAGAGAGACGAGAGAAGAGACACAAAGATAGAAATGGGAACAAAAAAAAGTGTGAAAGAGAGAGATGCAGAACAGTTTCATGCACATAATGACCATCACATCAGTTTTCCTCTGTGTGTGTGTGTGTGAGTTTATTATGATTATGTTCAACTGCACTCAATTGAATCAGCTTAAATTGCCGCCAGGCCTTTTAAAAAGTCATCCATGGAGATTTAGAGATATATATCATACCAGCAGCCCTACACTGAGCAGATCTCCATTAAAGACGTACCACACACATAACCTGATTAGAAAAGTGGATATCATTACACCATGTCATGTTGATTAGAGGAGATTTTTCCATAAGATGTGATTTATTGGGTCTGGCTTATAGCGTTTACAAATTTGCACAGCTGGGGCTATCTAGGACCGCGCAGCCTTTTGGCCCCTTACCAAATATTCTGCATTCCAGAAGATGATAGTAAAGGGTGTGTGTGTATTATGTGTGTGTGTGCGTGTCAGTGCATGTGCGTTCACCTGTTCAGCAGTGTCCCACAGCTCAGGCTCCCCTAGGCATGGTGTAGGACGTGTAGAGAGGAGGCAGTGAAAGGAGAAGCCAAACACTTGATACACACTCCTCACAAAGTCCAAACAAGCCACAATCTCTTCTTCCAGCTGAGCAAGGGCGAGAATAAGAGGAAATAATTGTACAAAGGAACAAGAGTTGAGAGGGTTAACTTCAAAAAACTAGCTGGGAAAAGTCAGACGACACACTTACTGCCAAGTCCTAAGTGGCCCAGGGATTGAGTTAGTATTTCAGAGGTAAACATAATCAATTTTAACATGTGACATGTTTCTCTGTGAATCAATGGGAAGCTAATAGGTGGACGGAGGAACACAATCAATTCCCTGGGGACTTTCCAGAGCACTATCTAGGAGTATAGGATTACACATACAGCAACAGAGATGCACAGATAGAGGTGTTGGACAGGACAAAGCTCTCCATTCAGTCCAGACTGAGGCCTTCAGGAATGTCTGGAGTTATAATTGCTGCCCATCTAATCAGCGTGATGTGATCCCGCGTGTGTCCCATCACGGTACACGGTAGTCTAGAACAGGAAAATCTGTTACATACAAACATACAGACATTTGCATCGTGTGTGTGTACCTGCTCAGGAGTGCAGAAGATGTGAGCATCGTCCTGGCAGAACCTGCGGACCCGAGTGAGACCACCCAGGGCACCGGAGAGCTCGTTGCGATGCAGCGCCCCAAAGTCCGCCCATCGCAGAGGAAGCTCCCGCCACGAGCGTACACGCTGCTCAAACATATGGCTAAACACGGGAAAGAGGAGTCAGGGGCCAGGGGAGTCCATGTAAGGACCCAAGAGTTCAACACTGCGTGTGTGTGTGTGTGTGGGTGTATTCACCAGTGTGCCGGGCAGTTCATGGGCTTGAGAGCGTAGGTCTGAGAGCCCTCAGATGTCACCGTGAACATGTTCTCGCTGTAATGTTCCCAGTGGCCCGAGCGCTCCCATAATGCAGTGCTATACAAAGTTGGGGTCACGACCTCGTTGAAGCCTCGCCTTCGGTATTCACTCTAGAGGAGGTCAGGAAGGAAGGATGGGGGGGGTGATGGGTGACAGGATAGGGTTGGGTGAAGGTCAGACAGTCACAACGTAGTAATTGAAGGCTAATTGGCGTAATATCCTGACTGCTGATACCAAACTACCCCCAGGAGGAGCACTGGACACTGTATGTGTGCTGTGGCAGACTGGGCCATCTGTCACAGAGGAGCTGTGGGGAAGGGACTACATTCCCCAGCGGGCCACAGCCAGCTGGCCATCTTGCCCAAGCTGAACAGCATCACTCATCAGCCAGATGGGAGCCGCTGAAGAACCCCTCACAATCTTGAATTATGAGATAAGTCTGATTTGTCATTTCAATGAAGTAGTAAAGTTTTGTTTGACACCCAGCTTTGGGTGGGTGCCACAGTGTGTGTATGTGTGTGTGAGAGTGTGACTGACTGAATGTGCAAGTGTGTGCTTGTGTGCACCTTGATGAAGTCAGTGAGTGCGTTGTAGATGTGGGCTCCTTTAGGCAGGAAGAAGCAGCTGCCTGGACTGACGTCGCTGAAGAAGAACAGCTCCTGGTCCTGGGGAAAACCAGTTAGAAAACCTTTGCTTTTCACTTCTGATATCATTTCTCCTCATCATATCGTCCCTCTCTTCATTTTCCTTTCATCTTACCTTACCGATGCGTCTGTGGTCCCGCTTCCGCGCCTCCTCCTGCTCCCTCTCCCACTCCTCCTTATGCTTCTCCCCTGGAAAGGCCACACCTAACAGACGCATCACACCTGAGGACTCTGGCTGATTGGCCAAGGTCACGGGGGACACCTGGAAGTGAGGGGGAGACAGAGAGAGTGAGGAGGGATGGAGCGGTCGGTGTGAAGGGAGAGTGAACACAAGAGAGCAGGAGAGTCGGAGATGGCAAAAGAGAGGGAGAATGAATGAGGGACCAGCCAAGAGAGGAAGGGTGAAGCGATGAGTGACGGCGGGCCTGGCGGATGGCAGTGTGTTGGTAAGAGCCTAGAACAGGAAACTGGCCTCTGACAAACAACATCCTGCTGCTGATGTTGTTTCCAGTGTGGCTGCCATGGAATCCCAGTCTTCCCAGTGACAATCCAGTATGGAAACCCCTCCCTCTCCCTGGATCCATTTACCCAGCATGTGGTCCCATTAGCACAGACAGTCTAAAATGAGTCTATATGTAAACATTTATTGACAAGATCAAGCCTAGCATCTAAGTGCCACACCCATGATAAACTGTTTTAACCTAATTTAGCAAAATAAAAGCAGCAAACAAATAAATGAAACAGATGAAACAGTTTGATAACATGGCTGCTGCACCAAGTTAAGGAAATAATCTCATTTGGGGGCCTCTGTGCAATGAAAATAGGAGCATGAGGACAGAACACAAAGCAGAGGGAGGGACAGTTACACACCTGGAGCATCTTGAAGACCTTGAGGAGGCCTGTGTGTGGGAGGAGTGGGCCACTGCAGACCGCTATGCTGTCCCCACACCTGAGACACACAGAAAAGAGAAAGCACGTTTAGTCTGTTTACGAGAGTTCAGAAGACACTCGCGGGTAAGTCAACATCAGGTGTGTGTGTATAGTGTACATGCCTGTACACTGTGACTGTGGGACCATTCATCTGCTCTTCAACCAGCTGCAGCCTCAGCTTACTGCTCTATAAGAAGAACATCACAAAACACACAGAAAATTCATATCTATCACAATTCAATTTGGGCAAGAGGACAATAAGAAAGGGCCTGACCTTATAAGCAAACACTGGAGCATTAGATAATACCACCAGCACACCTTAAAAAGCGAGGCATTCCTAGATGGTGAGTAATAGCACTCCCACTGAC
The DNA here is from genome assembly GCA_900660455.1 of Gephyroberyx darwinii. NCBI lineage: Eukaryota > Metazoa > Chordata > Actinopteri > Trachichthyiformes > Trachichthyidae > Gephyroberyx > Gephyroberyx darwinii. The sequence goes on along the minus strand of CABFOQ010014156.1, from coordinate 7,920 downwards.
AATTATCAAAGGCAACGTATATAAACACCCAATTATACAAGCTGCTACAAGTACGGTGGAAGCCAACGGGGCAAAATGATAGCCTACAATGATGATGGGTTTTTTACACTCTGTTGTTATATTATTTCATATTTCAAGTGTGACTTACAAAGGCTATCATACTGTTTGGATAGAGGAAATGCACTAGCCCTATATGAACAATTACATGCAAAACAGTGAAAGTCCCAGAACAGCAGCAGACCGATGAAGAGCTTGAGGTCAGAAGTAGATCTCAAAACATCAGTAACCTATTCAACATCCTCTTACTGGCACACTACATGCTTGCAATTGTTTCTGGGTTCTGCGTGTGTTTTACAATAGAAAGAGCCTCTGAAATGAACAAATCCCAGTGAATGCCGACCTGGAACAACTCTCTGACTTCTTCTGTGCTCAGGTCCAGTCTGGACAGGGGAAGTTTGAGGGCTGCAGCCTCCTGACACCTCTCCTCCACATCACCCAAAGATAGGCCACTGTGGGGGAAGACAGATTCAGTTAAAACGCCATACGCCAAAAAGGTCAAAGGACGCCAGGAGTGTCTGGAAGACACACCTCGAACTTGAAGGTGATTATGAGAAAGGGGCAGAGGTCAGGGGCCCTATATAGATTAGATGAAACTTTGATGCCTGTGAGGAAATTGGGTCATCATAGTAGCAGAGAATAGGATATAGAGAAGAATAAGATAAACAATACAGAAGATTTTCTAACAAATATTGACACCATTGTGTGTTACACCATGTGACAAATGCAGAAATATTTGACCAAACTGGTCAAAACTGCGCCTTTACAGAGGGTTCCCTGCCTTGAACAAGACAAGAAAAGGAAGAGGAAGTGGCAAAAGATGGGAGGTAAGATGAGTCTAGAGAACAGAAAATAAAGGAGAAATAAAAAGTAAAAAAATAAAGCTAAACAAAAAAAAAAAGACAGAAATAGAATATGGAAGAAGAAAAGAAAAATGGGAAAGTAGTATCCAGGAGCTAGCTAGTGTGCGATGTATAGGCTGATCTGAAGTAGTCCTATGTTGTTATTGTTAGTCACTCATCTGACCAGATAGTAGGAACGTGTACATTTCTTGGAGTTTCTGCAGAGGGATTCATTCCAGGTTCATATTTACATTGCTATGAACTTACTTGCAGTTTCAGTCATGAGAACAAACTGGGATTTCATGAGTACGATAATACGACTTTCTCAGACACTGAGGCGTCTTGAAGTTATGAACCAATTTGGACTTCAATAAGAGTTGTTGCATGAAGGTACAGGATGTGGCAGAGACTAATTTAGAAGTCAAACTTTCTGAAAAATTGGGATGTGGATAAAAATAGAGTTGACCGAATTTATGTCTCAATTTGATGTCACTGTTTCATCTACACGTTACTGTTTCTGTGTAGAACTGGATAATAAGTCGTTACTATCAATCTATATCTGTGATATATAGTGTATATCTCTAAGATAGATAGATGTAGATAATTGATCACTGTAGCATGGCCGTAGTTCAGTGAAAGTTTATCCAGTTCTATACAAAAAAGTTGGATTCTCTGAGATAAATAAGATGACAACAATCTGAGATGACACTCCTTAACATCTTACCCTTGTTAGAGCGTCTACTGTGGATTATTCACACCAAATCTACATCCAGTGATTGAGTGATATCCTACAGCACATCGGCAGAAATGGTACAAGAGTGTCTCACCTATTCTCCAGCAGATGGTCACAGTAAAACCCGAACTCTGACACTCCTTCTCTGCACAGCTCAGCACCAAAGACGCCCTCCAACACCCCTCCCAGGACACACGCTCCTGTCCTCCATGCTGCCTGTGAAAAGATGGGTGGTACAAAGTAGACAAAGCATACAAATATAGATGTAATGAAGAAAAGAAAGCATAAGCAGCCATGGAATATTTCAGACAATATCGAGGAACCCAAAGGAGTTTGAGAGAAAGTACAAGAGGTGTGAATACCTGTTTGCCCTCTACTGTGTTAAACCCCAGAAGCTGTAGTTCGCAGTCTGCCTCTAGGGGCCGTCCGAGATCCCACAACTCCCCATTCACCTTGCTCACCAGCGCTCCTTTCACACTGCCAGGGGGAGATGCAATGTTAAATCACTAGGGTAGGAAAAAAGGTAAGAAAAGGCATTCTGGAGGTACTGAAAAAACGACCAATCTTACCGTGTTCTCTGTGCAATAAGGAGGGGTGTGGTTACACCAACAGTTCCCTCTACTGTCCTGCCATCAGCCAACTGAATAGTAAGGGGCCTCTCTCTAGCTTCTACTCTGTTCCTCACGCCTTGCTTCTCCCTGAGAGACTCAAAGACTCGTAGTCGCTCAGAAAGAGCAGGGAACACCTGCAACTAGAGAGGAAAGATACAAGGGTAATAAGAGAAGAACGTATGAGAGAGTAACAGAAATGAACATTAAATAGGAGGTAGGAGGATGGTTGGACGGCCAGGAGAGAAGAGAGGAAAGAGGGTATATCAGCAGCAGAAAAGCAGGTGAAATGACAGTGAGTGAGATGTCTATAACAATAATATGACATTTTTATACCCATTCAACTTTGTATGGAGTGTCAAAAACAATCACACTGTGACAGAGAGAGAGGTAGTGTAAGTGGAGGATCTGGATGGGTCCATCTAAAACATCCCATTACTTCTGCATCTGACAACAGTTCCCAAGCATCCCAAACATACTGCTGCCTATCCCAAAGTATCAGTAACCCATAGCCAATAGAAATTTAAAAAATATACACAATCAAACCAGAGAGTAGTTATTGGTTTACTTTAAGCCCTACTGATTGGTGGACTGGTTGTCAGAGCACACCTTAGGTTAACTTCCACTTCAACCTTTATCCAAAAAAAAAAAAAAAAAAAAACAGGAAAAAAACAAAACAAACAAAAAAAAACACCAACTGCCTAACACACTCAGATCATCTCCTCTGCTGGTGGCTAATGTTAGCTGTTCATATTAGTGTTAAATAAGATGCCTGCACACCTTGCTGTAGCGCCTGCTCGAGCGGAGTGCTGTATGAACCGAAGACCGACAGCTGGCTAACCGTAACAGCAGTGCCACCACCATCCTAAACACGCACGTTTATAGACACACTTCCATAATATTGTACATTACTGTCCCCTTCACTGCGTGCGGCCATAACACCGGAAGAACTGATCAAATCAACGGTGACGCTGATTGGCCAAAACGGGGCAGGGGCGGAAACTTGTGACGCTGAGAATGCGTGCACGTTCCGGAGCCTTCACTAGACGCGCGTTCACTGACGAGCAGCTCACGCGGAGAGGGACATCCCAGTCAGAGGGTGATGTCCCTGTATTAAAATCAACCACCGAGCATGAAAACGGGTATTTTAGACCGGAACACAACATGATAAAACGTTAACGAAATAGCACAGGATAGGCATAGGCTTTAGTGAGGTGAAAGATAAAAACAAGTCCATCCACAATCAAACCAGATAACCGAAATTGTGCATCGCCTAGAGAGTAAGTGATCCATTGGTGAGCAACTCAATGCATTTTCATACAGCACGCCACAAACCTGCTGCATCACGACAGGCAAGACGGCGGATTACAATACACGCTACGGGCTCCATTATGGCAAACTGCGCAGTAAGCCATAATAAGCTGTCTAATGCATACAGCTGCATTTAAGGTCTATTGCTTTGATGCCCGAGACATCCAAATAAGTAGTTAGGTTTTTGTTGAAGCAATAAGTCATTAGACAAAATCGAATTTTATACACTGAAAAATCTGCCAATTACGGAAGCTGCCTGTGTCAACTACAATGTTCCAAATCAATCATGTTGTGTGAAATTAAATCAATTACAAAAAGTATGATATTTAACATTTGACACTACATTCACCATTCAAGACTATTTTCAAGGACTAAGAATAAACTTTAAACTCGACTGCTCTATTAAGGCGTAAATATTTTAGCGGGGGTATACCTTTTGTAGCTTAATAAAAACATCTTAGTCAACGATAAGATGGATCTGATGAAGTTTTTCATCCTTTCAGAACAATAAACAGTCTCAATGTACTTGATACGTTCGACACAGGGACATGAAGAGCTGCAGAACCACTGAACGGCCACTTGGGGGAGCTAAGGCACTTTCAAAAGGAGTAAGGGCCATCCAACTATTTGATTAGCTTGAGAAAAGCAGTGTACCACATTTCTTAAGCAACTTATTACATGGATACTTCTGCATTCATACAGCTGAGACTCCCCTCAAGGAGGGGTTCATCTCACTGGTCAGCTAGTGACACATTAACGCTTCCACACTGGCAGCATCTATAGGGACAATTTCCCTATCATTATGCCTTAAGTAGTCACTTGTTAAATATAAACCTATATACGATGAGTCCATGTGGAAATGTAGAGGAAAGCACACACAAGAATATGTGATGTAGTGGTTAGACGCTTGGCATATAAACCAACTACGTTTGCAAGTAAGAGGTCTTGTTTGTCTCTCGTCACACACTGCCTAAGTAGAACACCAGGCTAGTGCAGATGAAGACTTTCCTCATCATGAGGGTGTAGTTATGTGTAGTCAGCACTAATGAGCTAACAGCAGGGATACACAATTAATCATATCATGATTTTAGTTTCCACAATTAATTGTAGCATACTAGCACATTTCCCATGTGCTAGTATGCACATTTAGACTGTCCACTGTGGTTACCCTTGGTAACGGTGTTATTCACTTAAGGTGTGGCTGCTCCCATGCTACTGTGGCAACGAACGGATATCTAGGTTGTGATGTATAAAGTGAAGTCTACAAATGTAGTACATGCATTAGACAAAATACCTGGATATGTAAAACCAAAATTACTAATGTTGACAATCTACAAAATCACATCTCTACTGTGGTATTGGAACAAGTGGGTGTGATAGTGTGTTTTGCAAAAAAACAAAACAAAAAAAAGCCCAAATCACTCATTTCTGGTGTGAGGGAAGGAATGAGATGTGGGGATTTTAGGGGGAAAGTTATAGAAAACAGCAATTTACCTCCCTTGTTAAATGTGGCCAAAGCACCCACTGCTTACAGTCAATGGTGCATAGATACACTAATGTATATTATGTGCACATATATATATGTGCACACCTGCAAGGTAACTGTATGCAACTAATTCCATAGATCCATACATCAATAACTTTGAGCATTTTACCAAGACTGAAACTTGAACCGTCTTCCGAAAGGTGGAACCATGGAAGCACTGAGCAGGAGAATTAGACTGTAAAAAGATTAGTCTTCCTTGTGATAATGTGGTATGCTTCATTTGTAAAATAAATAAACAAACATTCATGATGTAGTAAGACTACCTGATGGACTGACCCCTGCAAGTATGCATATTATCACCGTGGCAAGTAAATAAAAAAAAATGCAGAATGTGTGCAAGTTTTGAACTAACAGAGAGATCACACCTGAAAGGATTGGACACTCAAAGACCAGTGATATATCATCATTGATGAGGACAGCAGTAATAGCAATGCAACTAATCAAAAACTTTTTAACAAACGCCATCAGCTTTCCCACATCTTCAGCATTTTCACTCAAGTTCTCAAACAAAGTTCTCTTGAGCTAAAGAGTACAAGTAACAGTAAGAATATTTACAGAAACGCCTCAAATTCATCTCTAACTAGGCAGGTGACAAGTGAGTAGAGATGTCTCCAAAAAGAAGTTTAGCTTTTTTTTCTGTGCAATGTGAACATAAACTGATTTGAGTTGATAGTTAGCAGTTCCAATGTTTGATTGCACATAAAACTATCAGATTACAGATATAGTTTATGTAGAGTGGTAGCAGATTTGATGCCATGCCAACATTGTGATGAGAAATTTGTTGTTTTGTTGTTACATTTGTACAATGTAAGCATCTGTACACAAAGAATGTTTACAGATACTCTCCATAAATGGCATTTTCAACTCAACTTGTGAAGGTTGCAGAACCGACGAAATACAGAAGACAAACATACCAAGGTCAGACAAACACAGGAGACTTGAAGCTCTGACCAGCAACACCCAACCTCTTGTACCTCTTGCCATTTGAGTGCATGGCAAAAGCATTATAGCAGCAATTCTTGCCGAAGGGGGAAGGATTATTACCATTGTGCTTAGACCCATCTTATCTTACAAGTGCCAAGAGGCGAGGAAGTGTTCCTGGACAGGGCACGAGGCAAGCCGAGCGGCTCAAGGGCAGAAGCATGAAATGACAGAGGAGAAATCATAAAACGAAAAAAAGGGGAAGGGAGAGGGACAGGGACCCAGTCTCAAAACAATCCTTCCATTTAGCTTACATCTCCTCCTGCTGTCATAGTACCTGATGTAGGTGAAGCTACATGAGGAAAATGGCCAATAATTCTGTCAGGTATAAAAATACACCGCAAAAATAAAAATTAACACAAGGTGTCAAAGTAATGCATTAATGAAAAATGACAGCTGTGTAGAAAAAAAAAGCATTGATTTCTCTGAAAACATGAAGAAAATAAATGATACAGCGCAAATTAATTTAACAGTGCAATTTAAGTGATAAATTGTGACCAAATAAAGTACCTCCCCCCCAGTTGAATTGAAACTGGATTTTATTCAAGTCAGTACATGTAGAAGACTAGTAAGAGTGCGGTTCAAACTGAAATGCCCCC